>CAUYON010101894.1:0-48727 GCA_963573935.1 Arctocebus calabarensis | reverse complement strand
TTCACTTTGCACTTGGGACTTGGGACTAAATGTGGAACCTCCATTTCCTATGCCTAGGTCAATTTCTTGTGAATTTCCTAGGCCTCAATTCCATGAATGGACTGTATCCATTCATTGATACATTCATTCACCTTGCCCCCTGTGGAAGGGACTGTATTCATTCATTTCCTGGCCAAGGAACCCATACACCTATGTATACCCTGAGACTAAAGGCCTAAAGGAGGAGATGGGGAGAGAAACGGAGAGAAACGGAGAGAGGTTCTCTCGCTCTACCAGGAGCTTTAGTGTTTTCTGTATTCTTTTCTGTAATTAAATTCTGTTTTACCACTGGGGGAGTGGGGGGGAAATAATGTAATGAAGAATAATAAAATACATGTATTCAAAAAAAAAGAAAAAAGAAAGTTCTAGCTGCATAGGCGTAGGTCCCAATGAATAGTTAAGTGTTGACTGATAGAAACTGGGTTGAGAGTCCAGCCTGCCATTGAGTCTGAGATTGCTGAATTATCCCTAGAGAGCAAAGGCTTTATGTGTAGACCTAATTGAAGATAAGAAGATGAATCACCAGGATATAAAGTTGACCTTTTCAAATTTCATAACACTCCAGCTCAGACTTTGGGGAACATTGGGATTAAATTATCGGGAATAAAACTTAGAGACAGTTTTCCCCAGTGGACCAGTCCCAGCATCTGCATTGTGAGTTACAACAGTGGCAGAGAATTATGAAGGCATTTTGAAAGAGTCAGTTTTCCCATAAAATCAGTGGTTAAATAAAGCCCATGCTCAGCCTCATTTGTCTAATTCAAATTTGTAGTTGAGGAAACCCTGTAAAGAGGCATTGTTCTGCACTTGTGAAATAATTTATAAACTTTGAAACTAAATACGTTAGATGACTAGAACAGGGTGGTTATAGGACAAATGATGCCTTACGTTTTTTAAAGAGCTAATGGTATAAGTTTTTATTAAGACCTTTAGACGCCTTTCCATTATGTATATACACTTGGCTCTAAAGATTCCTGTGGAATCAACCATGGATGGAAAATATTTGAGAAAAAAATCCACAATAAAAATTAATAGCACAATTTTAAAAATGAAATGTAACACCTATTTACCTAGCGTTTGCATTGCATTATGTATTATAAGTAGTCTAGAGACGTTTAAAGTGTGTCAGTTATAAGCAAATACTAAACTATTTGACACAAGGGACTTAAACGTCTGAGGATTTTGGTATCTGCAGGGGGTTCTGAAACGAATATTTTAATTCTTTGGAACCAATTTCCCCCAACCTTCAACAATTGTTTTATTACAACAATTTTTGAACATACAACAAAATTTTGAAGAACTTTAAAGTGAGCACCACGGTATATTTGTCACCTAAATTCTACCATTAGCATTCTACTTCTATTGTCTCAGATCTATGCATCTCCCTCCATCCATTAATTTATGTAAGTGTTTGATGCATTCCAAAGTAAATTGCAAATGCCAGGCCACTTCCTTCTAAATCAGCAGCTTGCATGTCATTAACTACAATTCAATATTTGTTTATATTATTTCTTTTCTTGATGTAAAAAGTACATACTTTAAGGCTCGGCGCCTGTGGCTCAATGGGCTAAGGCGCCAGCCACATCCACCTGAGCTGGCGGGTTCAAATCCAGCCCTGGCCCACCAAACAACAATGATGGCTGCAACCAAAAAAAAAAAAAGGCCGGGTGTTGTGGTGGGCGCCTGTAGTCCCAGCTACTTGGGAGGCGGAGGCTGGAGACTAGCTTGAACCGAGGAATTGGAGGTTGCTGTGAGCTGTGATGCCACAGCACTCTATCCAGAGTGACAGCTTGAGGCTCTGTCTCAAAAAAAAAAAAAAAAAAGGTACATACTTTAAGTGTATAGTCTGTAAGTTTGGGTGGACATCTATGTTCCTATCAAGATACAGACTGTTGGCTTGGTGCCTGTGTCTCAACGGGCTAAGGCGCCAGCCATGTACACCTGAGCTGGCGGGTTCGAATCCAGCCCGGGCCTGCCAAACAACAATAATGGCTGAAACCAAAAAATGGCCAGGCATTGTGGTGGGTGCCTGTAGTCCCAGCTACTTGGGAGGCAGAGGCAAGAGACTCGCTTGAGCCCAGGAATTGGAGGTTGCTGTGAGCTGTGATGTCACCGCACTGTATCCAGGGTGACAGCTTGAGGATCTGTCTCAAAAAAGATACAGACTGTTTCCATCACCCCTCAAGTTTGCCTCAAGCCCCTTCCCAGGCATCTGTGTCCTTGTAGAGGCAATCCCTGATTTTATTTTTTCACAATAAATTAATTATCAATAGCATATTTTTAAAAATTTAAATGAGATCTAATTTGCATACAGTAAGATTTACTCTGTTTAATGTACTCTTTCCTCAAATTTTTACAAACGTGTACAGTTGTGTAACCACCATCATAGTCAAGTTAGAGAACAGTCCTCCCCACCCTCAACCAAAAATTTTCCAGGGATTCTTTATAGTTAATTCCTTTCCCTACCCCAAGATTCTTGCACCGATTGATCTGTTTTCTGTCCCTATTGATTTACTTTCCCTAGAATGGCAAATGAATGGAATAGTGCAATATGTAGTTCTTGTGAGTCTGATTCTGTCACTCAGCGTAATCCATTTGAGATTTCATCTATGAGGTAGTGTTTCTCAGAGTTTGTTCCTTTTTCTATTGCTGAGTAGTATTCTGTTATATGGATATACCCCAGCTTGTTTACCCATTCACCAGCTGAAGGATATTAGGGTTGTTTTCCAGTTATTGGTGATTGTGAATAAGGCTGTCAAAAAGTGAATGGCGTTTGTTTTTAAGTCTGCTATGAGGTGGTTTTGCACTATCCCTCTTTTGGTGTTTATTTGTAATGAATTGCCAAATCTACTACCAGATACAAGGCAAATACACAATCAGAAGTCAGTAGTGATACAAATTGTGTGATTTGGAGAAAAACGTTCAGCTCTTTCACTCCTGTGAAATATGCAGCTTGTTATACCGCGTTCACAACTCTGTATTACATCACTTTTTGTATTTTGACTTTGGGAACCTGAAAAAAAAATATTACTAGTTGCTAGAATTTTGTAGTCTATTTTGTCTGTCTCATGGGTGATTTCAAGTGGGTGGAGCATTTTAGTTTCCTGGGGGGGACAAATGTTTTAATTTTCCATTTTCATTTCAAATTTCCATTTTCATGTATAATCTAGCCCTGTACTCTAGGTACCAAAGGTAAAGATTTGATGGTAAGGAAGCAAAATAAGTAAGATTGGGGATAAAGAACAGGAGGGAAGGGAGGGCTCCAAGAAGCAGTAGCAACCACCAATAAATATTTCATTGTGTTGCTATGAGGCAGTGGTTACACCAGGTCAGGTTGCTTAATAGTAAGTCAGGTTGATGCAGGGTTTAGTTAGCTGAGAGAGTGATGAGGGGATAAATTTCACCGTGAGATTATGGTTCTGTTTTGGCTAGGGATCTAGTGCCAAATGTGAGAAGCTGCTGCCAGGTGCCTACTGGAAAGAAACATGCTTGTCTCTTCTTGCTTCTTGCATGTTCTGTGAAAGCAGAAAGAACTTGGTGGTTTTCTGTATGTACATCTCTGTGTGTATGTGTGGGTGTGTGTCTCTGCACATTCATAATGGAGTCAAAGATAAGTGTGTGCTTTATTCATTCACTCATTTACTCAGTAGAAGTGAATTAAGCATCGATTGAATAATTGGCACAGTTTTGAAACTGTAAGTCAGAATAATTAGACCTTAGTTAAAGGGACCGAGGTGAGTGTGTTGTTTTGTCACTATCTAGAAGAGTAAACAGTAGAGGTGGCATTTTACTTAGGAGCCTCAGTGAAGTCCTGTGGGACTTGGAGCTAAGAATCAGATGAAAAAGTTCTCATAGAAACCTTTGCATTTATCATTGACACTGGAAGGTGTTAAACTGATAAACTTTAAATAGAAATAAAAGGATACTGTAAGCCATCTGAATAGGTTAATAGCTGGTACTTGTGTGGCTAAGCAGTACATAGAAGTATAGAAAACCGAGTAATTTTGCAAACGTGCCAATCATTTCATTTGTAGAAACAGGCCTTTGTATAGAGTTTGCGCTTTGTTTCAAAGACTGTCATCAGGGGAAGTGTTTTAGTTTATAGGTAGGCTGTTATTCTGATTAGGCTGGTGACTAATACTCAGATCACATCAGTAATCTGTCTTTGTGTTTGTCAACCTTGTGGTGCTAATGAATTGACAGGCACACAAGTCAGTTGACAAAGATCCAGGGGACGTGCATCCTTGATCTCTCCCCCTCCCTCCTGGTGTTAGAGGAAACTGCTGGAGTGCCCTGCAGAAAAGCACTGTGGTACTTTCTCCTTAACTGTAAGGCTAGCTCTGTGACAAAAGTTACTGACTTACAGAACCTTGGCATCTTTCAAGATCAAATTCACACCTATTTGCAGCTGTTATGATGGTAATTTGTTAGATTTAAAATGCTTGGCTCTCAAGAACCTCGTTATTAATCAGAGTGAAGCAGGAGTGTGGCTACACGGATGGAGTGGATTGAGTCCTCAGGAGAATTGAAGGGAGATACACAGAGAAGCTTCCAACAGCGAAACCAAACCAGCACACTGGGAGCGTGGCCTGAAAATCTGCTCTGCTCTTTTGCTCTAAGAGCCTGCTCACCAGGAGACCAGGCCCGTGCAGTGCTCGCCAGAAAGGAAAGAAACTTGTGAGAAAGCCACTAAAATGTTTTTGATATGGTTCCCTGCACATCTCTGAGATGCTATTTGCACATTCTCTGTGAACTGGGAAACAATCATTCTTTTTTCTTTCTTAAATAGACATCTTCATTTAAAAATAATTTAGAAATGTTTTAGGTTCCACCCTAAGGATTGACTACATCCTAATGAAACCCTCTATGACTCACAGTAACTCAAATTGCATAATTCCAAGGGAAAACTGGTATTTATAAGGACCTCTGGTACATTGGGCACAGTGCTGTGCGTTCATAAACATTCTTTTGTTGGATGCTTTGACAAACTTTTGGGGATGGTGCCCTTCTTTCCAGGACACTGGTAGCTTAGCCAAAACGCTCCACTGCGCTATGGGCTGCATTTGTTTTTCTTCTCTTTGACAAAGGTATCAAGTAGGAGGGGGAAAAGTAGTAATTAAGGAAGATGAACATTACTTAACCTAGAATTCTTGGGCATGGTTGAAAAAGCAGCCTCCCTTCTCCTAACTCTGTAAAATCCCCTCTCACCAACACACATACATTATTGTCATTTTCAATGATTTAAGTAAGTTTAAATGACTTAAAACATTTCAACTTTAAACTGTAGTCTCCAATTAATTCAATTATAACATCTTTGATTGGAGCCAGGATACTATTATTACTAAAAATAGGAAGTCACGTCATTATGATAAATACTCGGATGCTTATGTTGTGGTAGGTCCTGTTATAAATGCTTTATATAAACTAACTCAGTCCTTTTCCCCTTAAGTAGAAAGATTAAATTGAATTTAAGTTTTATTTAAATTGAGTTAATTTGAATTTGAATTAAATTTTATTTCTCTATAATGAGAGAAATTAAATAGTAAGAAATAAGTTTTTGTCAGCGAGGATTGAGATGTAGAAGGCCATAAACCATTCTAACATCTTACGATTTTTTCTGCCCTCCAAGGTAAAAGAAATCACCTCACTTGAGAATACATGTATTAAGTCAAATCACTTAGTGTTCTTGACAACCCTAAGAGGTAGGTGTTATTAGGAGTTTACTATTGTGCAGATGGGAAACAAACCTAAGTAATTTGCTCAAGGAATAGTTAACAGATGGTTAAAGCTGCCAGGTTGTATTCTTCTAACCAGTGTATGTTCTATATTGCCTCTAACTCTTCCGTCATTCAGGCAGGCTGCTGCCTTTTTGCAAACGCATTTTATATCCTAAATATAATTTTTAATAGCAACACCATCAAGTCCATTAGAGTTGCTCTGTTTGTTACCTCCTGGTTAACATATGTTTGAATTCTGGCCTCGACATACTTTGTAATTCAGATCATGAGCTCATACCTGTCTCAGCTTTACTAAGCTCATCACGATATTATCTAGTTTAATCCTTTTAATAACCCGTAGAGTGAGTAAGTGTTATTATCCTCATTTTGCAGATAATTGAGGAGGTGCTGGGAGGTTAAGAAACCTTCCCAAGGCCACAGGGTAGGTAAACTACTGAACTAGACAAGCAATCTTGATTGATTATGTTTCAAAGCCCTTGCATGCCCTTGGTCACTTCCCAGAGAATCTCCCATGGCAACATCTGGGTAGATTTTCAACATCCCATCACACATTTGAAAATGTATTAATAACATTCGAAATGTTCTTTGAAATAATCCTAGATTCATGGGCAAAAATAGAGTGATTCAAAATTACCCTCTGTGAAATCTAAGTGATTTATAGGAAGAGTTATGATTAATTTAAGACATAAACAACATAGAAATATTGGAATGTTTAGCTAAAAAAGCAATACTGCCTGGACTTTAATTAGAAAAGAAGAGAAAAGATCTTGGAACTTGAGTTAAGCAGGATTATAAAATAGGTCCAGCTTTTTTCTTGGTCTCTCACTGAAGTCTTTTTCTTTATTTCTACCTCTTTTTGTTCTGATTATCTTCCTGTTTTCTTTCTTAGCACTTCTCAGGCTGACTCCCAAACGCTTAATTCACAAGTTATGAAAGACCAACACTAGCTTAAAGTATAATTTCTCCCCAGGAGATTTGTGATTTGGCAGAAATCAAAACTTAGGGAACAAAATATTAAGAACGACATCTTAGGCCCAGGGTTAGAAAATCCATAGGAGGACTTTACTGAGCCCCTGGCATCCTACACAGAGGGCTGGCTGCCTAGGTACGCACCCAGTGGGCCTGTTTCTCAGGTTGTAGGTCTAATTTAAGAATGCTGGTGTCATGGAATTTGCTGTATGCCTGTATTTATCAGGAGATGAGCTTCTGCGCTAAGTGGGGCCCACCTTGTTAAACTGAATCTCTCCTCGACTCAGTTCTGGCAGAAGAATTCAGGCCAAGTGATAAGTAAGATGGCTTCTGCTCTTGGCTCCTCAGGGTGGGTGGTCTCGCGTGCCTTAGTTTCTCCATCTGTTTTAGTGGAAAGGATCGTAACATTCTTGGAGATCACAGAACGGAATGTGCTGTATAAACACCAGGCACTGTTGTTACAATAAAGAGCAAATTAGTGACTGGAGCTTAAATTTCCTACACTTGATGACTTGTGGGTGTACCAAAGAATCAGAAATTGTCGCTAGGAAAAAAATAATCCTTCCTCTTCCTATCTTCTGACAAAAGCAGTATTTTAAGATTGTGACTACTGTCTGTTGAGAAACACAATCCTGCCTCTCTGTGGAAGGAAGAAATGGTGACTACAGTAGAATCTGGCTTTCTTCTAATTATGTCTAGTAGCTGCTTGTTAATATCTGCCTCACAGAGTCTAATCTCTGTATTTAGTTTTTTTGTTTTCTAATTTGATTTTTATGTCTCATTTTTTTAATTTAAAATATTCTTTTGGAATACATTGCAGTATTAATAATATTTTCTGTAAGGCAAGAAGGGAAAATGAACATGTTTCAGTTTTAAAGTAGTAGAGCTTCCTAATAGAACAATCAGGTAGATGAAGAGAGCAGTTTCTTTCCAGCGGTTGAACGGCGTCCTGTTTTCTTTTAGGTGGTTCTGTTTTCAGAGGTTCTAATCCTCCTATAACGTCCCACCAAGGATCCAGGAGTGGGCAAGTAGGCCTTCCTTTGTTACCTGAGAGCAATTTTTATGAAACAGAGGAAAGAACAGTGATTTTCAAGCCCAGAGTGTCAGATCTCAAATTGTTCCTAAGCTGTGCACACTCATTCATTAGGAACAGTTTATACCCTATACATCTAACTGGGTTGTTGTGAAGCTCAAATGAGATTTAAAACTGCTTTGTAAACGTGGAAAGATTATGCAAAAAGTAACATCTTCATACTTACTAGATTTAAGGTCTAAACCTACTTAGTTTTAAATGATACCAGGTGAGGACAAACCCCTGAAGCAGGCCTAGAATAAACTCAGCCTTTAACCTAATCCACACTCCACGGTGTTTGGGCCCTGACCTCTTTTACATTCTCCCCAGCTGAAATGGAGTAGAGTTCAGGGCAGGAGAATAAAAGAAGTTTTTATGACATTTTTTACTCTTGTATACATAAGAGTAAAAAGGGATTACTCAACTCATTTACAGGGATTTACCCAACCTGACTGTAAACAACAGATAGAAGAATTTCTGTTTTCTGAGTATCCATGAGTATCCATGGATTGAGTGGCTTGGAGACAGCATAGTTCAAAGGAGGGGCATGAGTGTCAGTCAAAACCTGTGTTCAGGACCCAGGCCACTACCAGTGTAATATTCATGAGCTTGACATTGTCTGTGCCTTAGCTTCTTATGTCTTGAAGTGTTATTTGGAGATTAGGCGAGATAGTACACACTATTTCTCTGGAGTCAGAAGAACTAACTCTGTCTCTGTTTTTCGTTGACAGTAAACATCTGGGCAAATGACTTAGCCCTATGAGCAAAAGTTTCCTTCTATATAAAATGGAAATGATAAAGGTAATAACTTGGAGTAGCGTGGAGGTTGCCGAGGTTAATTTATCCCCACAGCATGTTGTAAACTTGAAAGCAGTGCATTCATTCCATCCATACTATGCCTCTCCTTTGGGTTCTAACCAGGATTGGTAATCGTGGGGAGCAGGTAGATGTGGAAGCTGACAGTTCTGGCACACTGAGGTTAGACTGCTGAAGGAAATGTGCGCATGACATGGAGGGAACAGTGAGGAAAGAAAACACATAATTGTTTGAAGAATTGGGAATCTCTCTCCAGAGGAGGGAAGACTCATGATCCTACCCTAAGGAGTAGAAGTTTGCTAGTAGATGAAAAAATGGAAGAGGTACAATTCTAAGAAAGAAGACTGGTAAAGCTTCAGACATGTGATAGAGAATAACACTGACGAGGCCGCACTTTACTTTTGCTGGTGCTAACATGTGTATTGGAGCGAGTGAGATAGAGAGGGACAGTCCAGTAAGGAAGGTACCCCAGGAACCCTGTCCAAATGGGCGCTTCTTCCATGCTAATGAGTTTGGACTTCATCTGGCATGGGTTAGGGTGCCACATATATGTGAAAGTATAGAATATCATGCCTCCCATCCCATGTTGGAGAAGGACTTGTACTAACTAAAACAGGTGGATTTCTTGTTTTGTTTTTTGTTTTTTTTGCAGTTTTGACCACCTCTGCCGCCTCTGATACATGGAGCCGGCGCCCTACTCCTTTGAGTCCCAGGCGCCGCCGCAGGTAGATTTCTTGTTTAGTGTCCATGTCTAGCACTTGTAGACATTTCATCAAGGCTGTGCTTTAGGCTGACCCTGTGGCTGTGGCACAAACTGATATTTGCCAGGTGAAACTTAAGGATCTTTATGGGCGTGAACTTCCATTGTCTCATTTGCAGCAATCACATTCAGCTTGAAAGACCATTTACTGGGTGCTCATCCTGTCCGGGCACAGTGTTGAGCTAAATGCAGGGCAAATGAATGAAGCTTGGTTAAGGCCACACAGTAAGGGCCATAGCTGCCTGTTGAGTGCTCGCTGGGTCTGTGGTGGTCCTATTTCAATCTGAAACCCCTCTGAGGAAGGCATCGTAATCTCTATTCTATGAAGGGCACAGTCTGATTTTGCACACATAGCTAGTTTGTGGAGGACTCAGAATTTAGACTTGGGTATCTAAGGCCAGCGGCCAAGCACGTAATCCTGCCCTAGGTCTGTGAAGGAGACAGATGTGTAACAAACAGCACGTGAGGTGAAGAACTGGAGAGGAAGCAGGTAGAGGAAATAGCAGAGAGGAGACTTAGTGTCTTCTTTTCAACTGTAAAATCAAAACAAAGCAGACAACTCTTTCTTCTTCTACCTCCAGAAGAATCAATCAGAACAATTGTCACCTTCTTACAAGCTGGAGAACTGAAAAGGAAACGAATAACTGGGAAGGAATAGGATTAGTTTGAAACAACTGGAGGTCAGGACAGCTCAATAGCACAGATTTCCCGAAGGAGTGAGAAATCCGAAGCTCCCTGGACCGTTAATCCTTGAAAGGAAGTTGGCGCGGGAGGAGACAACAAAATAAAGAGAAACTATCAGAGAAAAAACTAATTTTAACATTCCAGGAAAACAGAGGAACGTGATCATGGGGAAAAGGTACCGATATAAGAATACTCAAAAGAGTAAAAGGGTAATTTAAAATGCCAGAGACTGCAAGTTAACTCTTGTTGGTAGAAAGGCCAGTTTGCACGTTTTCTATATCACAGGGTTGTGTTTGTTTATTATTTCGTAAGTTTATATTCACGGAAGAGAAGGCTAGAGATGAGGAGCGGCTGGACTCCGGGCCCCCGTGCTCCATTCATTAACATTCAACAGCTGTTTCCAGAGTGCCTGCCAGCAGTGCAGTTCCTGAGAGGTTTCACTGCAAATTATAGTCTTCCAGAATTTTAAGAATGAAAAGGGGTGCAGATGAGAGCAGGACAACAGACTTGAACTACAGTTGTCCTGGTCAAATGGGGACATGAGGTCGCTCTGTACAGTGCTGAAGAAAGCTCCTTCCACCGAGCTGTTGACTGTCCTATAAAGGAAACTGAAATAACATATATGGTCCATTAGGATGAAGAGCAGAAAGTGGTAAATTGCAAAGGCCTGGTATCGGGCAACATCTGCTGAAAGAATGAAGGCCTCTTGCTAATGAAGCAAAAGAGCTGCATGGCTTAGTCTTGTCTCTGGTTCTACCAGTTACTTTTGCTACTGAAGTGAGTCCTTGCGACTGAGCTGAACCTGAAGGCCAGGTCTCGCTGCATCTGGTGCCTCGTATGTGGCCTTACCTCCCTGTGGCACAGGTCACAGGGCTGGTGTACCCCGACACAGAAGAGACACTAGATTGCACTGCCTTGCTGCAAAAGTGACTTAAACTCAACAAATTTAAGGCCTTTCAATTAATTGGTCTAAGTAACAGCTCCCTTACACTTGGTTAACCAAATAATTAATAGTTTAAAATTTATTCCAAAATGTTAAGTCTACTGTATATTATTTCCTCAATCTTCTTCACCCTCATTTGGCCATTCCAGCTGGACTCTCCAATATGGCAGCTCTTAGTCACACGTGGCCACTGTGTGCTTGGCATGTGGCTGGTACATCTGATAAAGCAGATTAAAATGATACATGTGTCTTGCATTCTCTTTTTGTTGGACAGCCCAGATTCCGATTTTGTTTTATCTGCAATGTCCCAATGCTGTGCTTACCATGGACACTAGGCATGGAGGCTGTGAGATCACTGCCTGGTGGAGGATGGGGTTCCTGTTGGAGGTTGGAAAAGTAACAGACAAACAAAAATAACCAACATGAATTCAGATAGTGATAAGTACTAGGAAGCACTTGCGCAGGATGGATGCTGAAGTCATTGGGGGAGAGAGGCTATGTCTAGAGAGTTTGGTCAGGGAAGACCTCTCAGAGTGCTGTTGAGCTGCACTGACCCCCTTGATTCTGCCAAACCTTGAAAGGGGACAGAGTGCACTGGGATAGACACCCCCTGTCATCTGACAGGCTGTGGGAATATGGTCAAAGAACTAAACCTTTCTGAGTCTCAGTTTCCTTATCCATTTGATGTAATTTGTGTGTGCCAAAAGACATCTTGGGACTATTATGAGAACTAAAGTGTTCAATAAATTATAGCTGTTATTATTATTGGCATTATTTTTGTTATTCCCTCTTTTCTTTCCTTGTCATATAGAAACAAGTTTATAAGATCAGATTAGGTGATGGCTTACAGGTTACATTTAGGGATACTTTACCTGACGCAAGAGAGATGGCTCTACTAATAGCACTCTGGGGGAAAATAATGTGAAAATCACAGCTTTTCTCTAAAATTATTCTCACACTTCCAATTCTACACAATCTACGGTGAAAATCTAAGGAGCTTTATGTTTAAAATAAGAAACTTGGAAGAGAAAGGATTATAGAAGCATCGTCACCTGAATCGTTTTGTTGACAATGTCTGCCACATAGAGCATCTTGACATTTAGTTTTCCTTTGGTTCTTAGCCAATTTAAAGAAGTGTGAACTTAGTGCCAGGCAAGGGCTAACAGTATTGTAAGAGCCTTTGTTTGAGTTAATTTTTTTATTTGTGGTTAAAGACTAATTCATTTATAGTATGTATAACCTGGTATGGTGGCTCACACCTGTAATCCTAGCACTTTGGAAGACTGAGGCAGGAGGAGCACTTGTATATCTCTACAAAATATAGAAGAATTAGCCAGGCATGCCCGCACTGGAAGTCCCAGCAACTTGGGAACTTTGAAAGTGTTCTCGTACCCTTTTCATGAAAATATCTCAATGTTCTCAAACATTTAAACACACCTTGAGATAAAAGCAGTGAAATAAAACTTGTGATTCGGACACAGTTGAATAAAACATGCCAATGATGCAATGAGTTATGGGACAGCTAGCATGACCCCACCAAACTCTGCCTGTCTTCACTAAGTCCAGAATCAGGGCTTTGCACCTGAAATGTTTGTCCTGGATACTTGACGGTTACTGGGTGTGTGCATGTTTATGTATGGCTGAGGGAATAAAGCCCATAAATGCCAATGCATGACTAAGAGCAGTAGAATTTCAGTTTGATGAATGCCATTATTAATGCATGGTTCATTTCAACCTCATGTGTTAATTAAGTGCTCACTCTGTATCTACTGTGAATGTGTAACAAGGCTATTTCCTTGTAGGCCCATATTCTAAATTGAGTGTTCACTGTTGCATTTTAAGAACCCAGAAGTAATATTTATTTATTTATTTTCAGATTACTGTAAGCATACATACAATTAGGTTACATTGTTTGCATTTGTTATTAAAGTACAAGTTTCACTTGAGCCCTTCACCCAGGAAGTATGCCGTATCCCCTACATTTTACCTAATAGGCAAGAGCTTATAACCCTTTTCCCTTTTTCCCTCCTCCCTTTACTATTCTTTAATTTGAATGTGTTGTTTCTCTCACATGGGCATGTGAGCACGTAGTTGTTCATTTAGTAGTTTCATATTAATAACGAGTATATTGGATGCTTGCTTTTTCATTCCTGTGATACTTAGGAGGATGTTCTCCACATTCTTCTAGGTAAATAAATACAAAAGCCGTTAAGTCTCCATCTTTCTTTATGGCTGAATAGTATTCCATGGTATACATATACCATAGTTTATTAACCCATTCATGGGTTGATGGGCACTTGGTTTGTTTCTACATCTTATTTAATAAATGTTGCTAGGAGAACTGGTTAGCCACATGTGAAAGATTGAAACTGGATGCACATCTCTCACAACTTACAAACATTCACTCTCTCTAGATAAAAGAATTAAATCTAAGACATGAAATGATACAAACTCTAGAAGAAAGTGTGGGAAAAACTCTTGATGATAGTGACCTGGGGAAAGATGAAGGAGGCCCCAATTGGCTATTGCAGCAACACCAAAAATAGATAAATAGGACCTAATCAAGTTTAAAAAGCTTCTGCACAGCTAAGGACACAACAACTAAAGCAAACATATAACTTTCAGAATGGGAAGATATTCACGTGGTATAAACTAATCAATAAGAATAGAGCAAACAACTCAATTTTTCACTGGGCAAGAGATATGAACAGAATCTTCTCCCAAGAAGACAGATGAATGGCCAACAAACACATGTAAAAATTGCTCATCATCCCTAATCATCAGAGATATGCAAATCAAAAACACCTTGAGATATCACCTAACCCAAGGGAGAATAGCCACATCACAAAGTGTCAAAGCTGCTGATATGTGGGTGCAGAGAAAAGGGAACACTTTTACACTGTTGGTAGAATCAACAAGAAATATGGAATCCTTAAAGAGCTAAAGATAGACCTTCTACTTGATCCTCCAATCCCATTACTAGGTATCTACCCAGAAGAAAAAAAAAATCAATTTAACCATAAGGACATTTGCACTGGAATGTTTACAGTAAAAGATTATTTTAAATAACAGGGGGTGGGGTAGGGAAATGAGGGAGCAGCAGGAGGGGAAGAAGGAGGGGAATGGGGGAATCACAGTGGGCGTAGGGCACATGTCTTGGGGGCAGGACATAATTATAAGAGGGACTTTACTTAACAGATGCAATCAGTGTAACCTAATTCTTTGTACCCTCAATGAATCCCAAACAATAAAAAAAAAGATAACATGAAATAAAAAGATTATTTTGAATAGCACCTTCTTTCCTCTTGCTCACATGATGGTCATTAATCTACATTGGCTCACTCTCCTGTAGAAGCCAAGCATCAAGTCTTAGACTGAAAGGGTGGCGGAATAGTGACCCAGAGGCAGGTCTGAGAGGGAATAGATCTTTTCTATCACAATAAATAGTAATCCCACTTGGATTCAAGTTCCTGATTCATAAAATGAAGAGTATGAACCAGAGCATCAGTCCCTAACTTTTTTGGCACCAGGAACTGGTTACAAAGAAGACAGTCGTTCCTCAGACCAGGGAGTGATGGGGCAGGCATTAGATTCTCGTAAGCAGCATGCAACCTGGGTCCCCACATGTGCAGGGTTCGTGCTTCTGTGAGAATGTAATGCCACCCTTGATCTGACAGGAGGCAGAGCTCAGACAGTGATTTGAGTGAAAGGGAGTGGCTATACGTACAGATGAAACTCTGCTGTCTTGACCACTGCTCACCTCCTGCTTTGCGGTCTAGTTCTGACCATGGACTGGTACAAGTTTGTGGTCTGCATATTGGGGAACCACAGAACTAGAGAATCTTTAAGATCCTGCTCAAAAAGTGAAGATCCTGGCAGAACAAAAGAGATGGCCAGGTGAAGTATACTATAGCCCTTTATTATCTGATGTATTAGTCAGAGTGCTATGGGAAAAGCACTGATAGGAGATGTACTGTTTATACCTCCTGTTGGTATCCTATATACATATGTGTTTTTGTATATATATGGAGAGAGATTGATTATGAGGGATTGGCTTACTTGACTATGGAAGTTGAGAAGTCTCATCATCCACCCCCTGCAAATGGGAAATCCAGGGAAGCCACTGGTATAAATCCCAGCCCAAGGGCAAAAGACCAAGGTGCCAACCCTGGCAGGAGTACAATAAGGGGATAAATTCCCCATTTTTTTGTTTCATTCAGGGCATTGATGGATTAATGATGCCCACCCACACTGAAGAGGGCAATCTGTTTTACTGAGTACACTGATTCAAATGCTAATCTCATCCAGAAACACCCTCATAGTTATACCCAAAGATAATATTTAATCTGGGCACCCTGTGGCTCAGTCAAGTTGCAACATAAAATTAAACATCATACATCCTTACAGATAACTTTTTGGTAAGTCTATTTCCCTCATTTCTTAGGTTAATAAGGCAAAGAGTAATGAATGCAGAAAGCCAGCTATTTGCTTTCTCAGTCACAAATTATGAAATAAGAGGGAATTCTTGAGAACGATATCTTGAACTTCCATCTGATGGTTACAGATTACTAGCAGTGATGTGGTTTGAAACTAGGAACACAGATCAAACTGAGCAGCATGTGAGCTGTATTAGAGGCAGATAGCAGAGAGTGGAGGAAGGTATTGTAAGGTGAATAAGTGTGGAAGCAAGGATCTGGTCCCTGCCCACGGTGTGATGCCCTGGGATGCTGTGTTGAGCTCTCCTGGTTTGCAGCCCGTATCAGCCGGCGCATCTACGAGTCACCCCCAGGCTAACACTTTGGGTACATATCACACTTCCGAGGGCAGGGAAGGGTACTTTATTCTTCTCCCTGGAGACATGTCAGATAAAGGAACAATCTTTCTAAAAGTCCTTACAGAAGTCAATCTCCACATATTGTCTATGTGCAGGAACCGCTGAAATGCCTATCAGAGATTTCTTACAGTGGTGGATGTGAAACAAAAACTCTGGTAATTCAATCATATTCTCAAAAATGTGTGGTAGCTCAAAAGTAAAAACTGATGTCATGCTTTTCACCTGCCACATTTCTCCTCGGTAATGATTTTTTTTTGTAAAGATCTACTTTAAAATAGATTATTTATTGGGCGCATTGCCCAGAAAGAGAGCAGCTTCCTATCCCACCCTTCTGGTAATGTGTTCTTTTCTTGCCTTAGAAGTAAACATCTTTTTAGTGGTTTTACAGATTCAATAAAATTCAAATAATTGCAGTTAAACCTATTCATATTTTAACTCCCAGTGTATTCCCTTTCCCTGTCATTAAATAGAGAGGGTGCCAAAAATATGTATACACATTTTAAGAAAGGAAAAGAACTGTATTAGAATTGTAATTCTCAATGGATACTGATAACAAAAGAGTATTCACTTTTGACTTCTGCAATTACAAGAGGTGCTCAAAGTGATTATCATCGGCGTCCAGACACTTGTGATTACGGTGAACTACTACTTGGGCAGCCTTGACCAAGTGTCCACCTATTGCAGGGTGGTACTGGTATTCATTTGATTAACCCCATCTTTCCAGCAAGTGTCACTACACATTACCATCATAATTCAGTTCAACTTCAGTTCATTACCACCATAATTCAGTTCAACTTTAAAATGTGTGTACCTTTTTTGGCACCCCCGGTATATGTGACAATTTTGCAGCAAGACTGGTGATGGGATTGGAAAAGGAGCTATTTTCTGCCCCTTTATATGCCCTGTGCTTTGGCTCATAACAAATGAGGAAAGAAGTAATTGGATTAAGTTCAATCACTTGGGAAGGGTCACACAGTATGTGTTGCTTCCTAGAATTAAATCTTGAACCATCTAGGTTTGTCCATCCCATTTCTACCATAACATGAATTGTCGAAACAATTCACCACTGTAAATTACATCTTTACCATAAAGAAAAACTAGTTCTGCCACTACATGGCTTTTGTTCTTCTTGGTCTGGGTCACAGATAGCCTTAGAATATAAAAAGAGTCTCCAAGGGGAAGGAAGTAATCTATTTTTCTCTTGAGTCTTACTGCAAGTACGAGGTAACATGCTCTATCCAAAGCCTGAAGGAGCTGTGATGTGCTTTGAATGTTTAGTTCCCACAAACAGGATTCGGATTCCTCTTTTCTGTATACTGACCCATTTCACACATGCGGTGTAGTGGGAGGAGCATGCTGAGGCTTTCAAAAGTTTCCCTGTTAGAATATTTTAGAGCAAGAATTGACCAAAGGGAATCCTGTCATGCTAACACATGCCCTTTGTTATTATAGTGACTCCCTTCCTGGGCATCTCTAGGGCAGGGACCAGTTTTTTCATTAATCACTGACAATTAACTAAATTGTCTTCTGTGACCCAGGAAAGCAGAGGCTGCTGCTGAATTCGCTGATACAACACCAGTGCCTGGCGTCTCACAGATGCTCGAGAAAAAAGTGTTGAATCAAATCGATTTGAAAGTTTAGCAAGGAACAACTACCTCAAACAGGTGTTGAGAGGTCAGTCTGAGGAAGTAGCTCAGTTGATACAAGGCCCTAAATGCCAGTTGAAGTCTGTCAGAGTCCTGTTACATTGTTCATGCATTAACAGATAAATTAATTCATTTAGGAAACACTGTCGCATATGTGTTATCAGCCAAGTAATCTGCCAAATATCAGAGATACAAATATGAGAAATATAGCTTCTTTTTTCCAGGGGTATATGCTTCCTGAAGAAGCCTGACAAACAGTTAAAATGCTTTTAATAGTGTTTGTGGTAGAGATGAGCTTAGGCTGCTCTGAAAGGACCCAAAGAGGAAAGGCACCAAGGTCTTAGGATAAAAGAATTTACCTACTGAGGTCCGTTGGCAAGACCTTGCAAGGTAAAATACGTGAGGGCCAACTTTATAGAATTCCAGCCAGGAGATTGTTAGCTGTTTCAGTGAGCAACGTATGAGAAAATAGGGACCTAAGCTGCAGAAACGCTGAAAATGGGCAGATTTGCTCCACCACATAGCAACTTATTTCTCCGTGATCAACAGTAGGGACCATTTGATAAGGTTTGTAGAATGTTTTATGACCTTGTTTATTGTAAAATTAAATTGTATCATCATAGACATCGTTATGTACATTACCTACTTGGTTTCCTAAAGACAACTTTGATAAAGATACTCGTGTTGACTGGGATTGCCCTACAAGAAGGGCACGAATGGCGGTGGCCTGCCCTCCATAGGATTCTGGCATCAACACAGCTTGGTTTGCTTCCAATTGTCACCCTAAGGCTACTACTAATTACTCCAGAGGAAAAAAATAGCTGAAAAATTTGTTAAAAATAGAGGTTAATGCTGATTATCTTAGTGCTAGAAAGACAGTAGGTCTAAACAATTTCAGAGACGCAACAGAATTGCACTAACTACATGGGATCTCAGAACATTTGTGACTGTCTTTTCTAGTTTTAAGCAGAACACATTCAAGAGATGGCCTACTTTGGAAAGTAGAAAGGAGGGGGCCCAGAACATTCAGTGGCATTACAGCTTATCTTCACCCCTGCCTGGGTCTTGGAGGAATCTCTCTGGACCTCTGGGATCAAATCACTGACCTGGCTTAAGCATTTAAGCTTGCACCCAAGGAAACTGAAATCAGAAAAGTAACAGGGCTGCATAGTACGTGTCTCCTGATTTCTAGTTCTTTATAAAACTTCTAACTTCAGTGTCAGACAGTCAATTGAGACTAAAATCAAGCTTGCAACTCCTGGGCTAATAAAAGAAGTGCACTCCTCCCTGGGCATAGCTTGGCACACCAATACATCACCATGGTTGCACAGTGGCTACTCCTGTGCCAGGACTGTGCAAAGTATTTAATGTGAATCAGCTCGTTTACTCTTTAGATTCGGTTATGTTGCCCATTTTGCGTACAGAAGTTAACTTGCCTGAGGTCACTCTGCTTTCCACTGGGTGATCAAGAATTCTCGAATGCAGGTTCCCTGGACCTCAGGAAGCAAACTCTTAATCAGTCACTATCGTCTGCCTTCCTTGGCCTCAACTTGCTCATGCAGTCTGATTCAGGGCATCTAGGTACCTAAGGATTTTAGTTATAAGAGGTTTTTTTTTTTTCTTTTTTTAAATTTGGGAAATTTTCAGACTTTTAACTTTACGTGCTCTTAAATTACAAGTCAGAAGGTGCCCTTGAGGGAAAAGGATTTCTGTCTTCACTGCCAAGGCTGTGCCTAAGAATTCTTTTGCCTATTTTAGGTTTTTATTCTCTGCTCATCAGGCCATTCTCTTATTATTTGCAGACTAAATAAGTCTCTTAACCCATTAAAAAATGTTTTCAGTTGAGTAACTGAGGCTCCCCCAAACTCCTTGTGTGGATGATAATAGTGCCAATGTCATACATTCTCTGTCCTGTTTTCTTATCCTAGTTTCCTCACCTTTGCCCTGTAAAAATTTTACATCTCCAGGCATAGAAATGTTTGAGGAGGACCCAATGGAGAAAAAAAAAAAGATGTGGTCCCTGAACCCCCTCCATTAGCTGAGAGGATGTTTTAGAAGGGAGCTCCTGTGCTCTGTGAAAAGAAACATAGATTTATATTTTCAGGGTTCTTGTCTCAGATCCCTTAATATTGTGTGACCATATCAGGTCACTTAACCTTCACTCTGCCTCAGTCTCCCTGCTGTTAAAAAATAATAATAATTCCTTTGTAGCACAGTTCGGTGGTGTTAAGGAAACAATAGGTAGAAAGATTTTATTTTGCACCGACATGAGAAAAAATCAAATAGTTTTATTTCTTCAGCTGTACCTGAAAGTCAGCTACCACCACCTACATCATGGATACTGAGGCTCTGCATTAGAAACGTCATTGATGGCTCGGCACCTGTGGCTCAACTGGCTGAGGCGCCAGCCACGTACACCTGAGCTTGCGGGTTCGAATCCAGACCGGGCCCGCCAAACAACAATGGCGGCTGCAACCAAAATATGGCCGGGCGTTGTGGCGGGCGCCTGTGGTCCCAGCTACTTGGGAGGTGGAGGCAAGAGACTCACTTGAACCCAGGAATTGGAGGTTGCTGTTAGCTGTGATGCCACAGCACTCTATCCAGGGTGACAGCTTGAGGCTCTGTCTCAAAAAAAAAAGAAACATCATTGATCTGACATGAACTTAAATCAAGAGACTCCTGATTGCCAATGACATAGGGTTATTTTCTCCTTCTTTCTAATAACTGAGAATGCTTGCTTTTTTGCTTTCTCTTGTGTGTTGGGATCTGTAGAACAACCGGCCTCATTTTTCTTTTATTGGAAGAGCCGTGAATACAGTCACTCATTCTGTATATCCTTAGGGGCACCTGCTCTGCGTAAGGCACAAGCATGGCTGTCGAGGGGGCTGGAGAAACTCAGAGACCTGCCCTGACCTTCTGGACCCCCTGGATCTAGACAGACTCTAGCTAGCCAGTCTAATCATCCTGTCCTTCTCCCTCATTTTGATTCTTAGCTGCTAATATTATACTGAAGAAAGTCTTTAAAGAGTAATTGTTGGCAAGTGCTGGACAATTTTTTTTTTTAAGAGACAGAGATCTCACTATGTTGCCCAGGCTGGCCTCAAACTCATGTGCTCAAATGATGCAACTGCCTCAGTCTTGCTGGTGCTGCCAGCGTGTACCACTGAGCTAGAATTTTGACAGCCCCTTCTCAGGTTGCCAAGGCCCATGTTCACTCCAGAGCCGAGGGCCCAAATGTGCCCGAGCAGAACTCTTTTGAGGAAGGGGGAAAGGGAAGGAGAGAGAAACCTGGCCCCTGCGCCCATGCAGAAGGCACATCTCATTTCTATGAACGTTGACGCTGCAGACTCTAGGGTGAGCTGTCTGAGACACACAGCTGGAAAGAGGGAAGCTTGATGGAGGAGATTATGTTGCTTCTGGGTCTTCAAACTGAGAAAGTGTCAGGTTTGATGACAGTGATGAAAATGTGTTTTCTCTCTGCTTCTCAGCTCCTCAGCCCCAGGGCTCCTGTAATTGACTGTGGTGGGTATGGATTACGTGTCCAGGGACAGGGAGGCCCAGGGAAGTGACTTGGCACTCCTGTCTGCGACACACAGGGAGATTGCCAGGAAGCTGGGAGCTGGGGCGCTGTTCGCCTTTCCCGTAGGACTGGCTTTGGGTTGCCCGGAGCTCCAGCTGGAGCCTCATTCATTCATCAGGCCTGCTTCCAGATTTTTGGATCCTATGACCTGCAAGTTTTGTCAGCTACCACCTTGCTGGAAACCCCCACAGTGGTTTCTGAGGTGAGGGAGTAGCACTCCAATTGAGAAAACATGTGGTTTGCCTCAGGCAACTGGGTTGAGGGGAGAAAATGCCAATCCCTTTCCTGGTAGCTTAGGGATTTTGGACAGTATTTTTCCCTGAAGCTCAAAGGCATGCATTCCCCCCACCCTGAGCAAAGTAGCTGTTTGCTAAATGTTTCAGAGGGTGATGATGGTGTTTAAGAGCTGCCACAATTCCAGTGTTTTGGGCTGCAAAACACCCTGCCCACCCTTGCCAAGTGTAGGGGTAGAGTTCAGGAAAAAGAGAAATATAATGAAAACCTGAGGCAGAGATCTTTGCCCAAGGCCCACCTTTCTAGTTACTCTCTGCTGCTTGGGTGTCTCTCTTGGGGGTCTTCATCCAGACTGCCCCTCACCAATGACTTATACTACTTATTTATGGGTTTTGAACTCATTGTGGAGTTTAAAAATGTAAATTAACCTCAAGGGAACAGGGAACACTTGGACAGAATCCATATTCATAACAGCAGCAAGAAAAGACTGATGTTTGCCCAACCCAATTTGGTTCATTAAGCTGGAGCTTGCCAATGTAGCAATTGATAGTTCCTTGATTTCCAAGATTTTAAACCCTGACAATGAAGAGAATTAAAGATGCTGGAAAGATTAAAAAACTGTATCTAGGGAAGTGCCTGTGGCTCAGTGTGTAGGGCACCTGCTCCACATACCAAGGGTGGTGGGTTTAAACCCAGCCCTGGCCAAACTACAACAAAAAATAACTGGGCATTGTGGTGGGCACCTGTGGTCCCAGCTACTCCGGAGGCTGAGGCAAGAGAATCGCCGAGGTCCAAGAGCTGAAAGTTGCTGTGAGCTGTGATGGCACTCTACAGAGGGTGACAAACAAACAAACAAAACTGAATCTATTGGGGTTTTGAGAATGCCTCTCATTTAGGGGCAAGACAAATAAATGAAATTAACAATTCTGGTATTCTGAATTTACATGCTCAAACTATGCCCCCCACACTACCTCACTTTTCCCACCGTGATCAAAATCATAGCTGTAGGGTCCATGGAAACTGAGAAACAAAAAGTATGAATGTCATTTATACTTAAGTGGGAGAAGATGGTAATATGTGCAGTGGAGCTGAATTAGTCACAAGGAAAGAGGGCTTCTCCCCATGGGAATATAACTTTCATGATCATTGCTCATGAGCCGTGGAATTAAGTGGTATGTTATACTGAAAAGCAAGATGCTGACATACTTTTTGATATTTAGCAGATCACACCCCCTGTCCTTTGCTTGTGGAAATAAAGAGAAAGATTGCCCTTTCCATTTGCTTTTTTAAATACTAATCTCAGCTGAATTGAGCAGTTTCTGTACTCTGTACAAAATAATGCTCCTCTTTGTATTCACTTGATACACAACTCGAGGGCATCCAATTTTTGCAAATACAGATCTGGGAATATCTTGAATGATTTATGCACAGACTTGTGGGATTGGTCATAGAACAAAAATCCATTAAGTGATTAACGTTTTGTTTTAAGGTCCAATCGTCATTCTTGCAGATAGTTAAAACTTCAACTATACTAAGAGCATCGTGAAATATAACATATTTACTTTAAATGTTGGATGGGTTTTATTAATTACGTGGCCTTGATTTTCAAATTGCTTAGAGGGTGATTATTCAAAAGACAAATACATGTAAGATGAAGTCAAATCATTGTATTTGTAATGTCGTGATAATCTTGATCCTAGAGAGAAGCTGGAGGGAATTAGATATTGTCCCAATTCACTCCCTGTGTTAAGATTGCATTTAATCAAACGTGTGAATTTAACCCCAGGTGGCACAGAGATAGTAGAATTAATTTTAGGTACTTTAGAATTTCATTTCCTTTTAATACTTGGGCAATCAGAATTGTTTTCAAATTTCCTCTCATTGTTTAAATTGTCCTGAGATTTAAGATATAAAGACCTGAAATACAAATTAGAAAACAGAACAGTCTTTGGATATAATCTTGCCATTCAACAGATATTTAATGAGTTTACCTCACCAGTTTTTAAAAAAAATACCACAATCCTATTCCATGTGCTGGATGTATATGCGTGCACACCCACCTGCTTTTTTTGGTCTTCTCTTCCCTTCCCTTTAAATTATTAAGGGATTTAAAATTTGAATTAAATTATTTTTACCCACTGGAAATCACTCTTGGAATGACTACAAATAGAAGAGCAAATAAATGTCTTGCCTTCAAGGAATTTTAAGAAAGTTTTGGAAAAAAAGTATCCAATATCAGTACTACTGTGGAATTAATATATAACCACCTACACACTCATATGAATGGCAAAACGTAACTATAGTCTAGAAAGTAGAAGGGAAGAAGAGAGAGAAGGAGAGGAGAAGGGATGTGGGAGGAGGGAGGGCATTTGGGAGGACCTCACCTAATGTGCGTGATGCAATGGTACATTTCAAAACTATTAAGAAATGAGTATAATTGTGATGGATGTGTTATTTAGTTCAATGTCAGCATTTCACATTGTATGTCGAAGCAGTACCCTGAACCCCATAAATGCATCAATGCACAAAGTTATGATTTAATAAAAAACAATTAAAAAGAAAAGAAAGTTTCAGGAGTGACAATAGCAATGGGAAAATGCACCTAAAGTCTTTTCAGATTATCTTTCCTGGAAGGATACACTGAAGCAGAACAACATACTGTCCTCACGAGCTGTGAAAAAATTCTTTTGGGGTTGAGGGTAGGGGGGAATAATGTAATGAAGAATAATAAAATACATGTTAAAAAAATTCTTTTGGGGTTATTACTAATAGCCAGGATGGGCAAAGTTCTAAATGTTTTAAAATATCAAATATTTTATTAACTATTTGTTATTATATTATATTAATGCAGTTCATTAAATATTATTAAATAAAATATTAAAACCCAAAAAATGTTTAGTGTTTAAAGATTAAAGAAATGTCTCCTAAGTTTTGTTTTTAATTATTACTTGGCATTTCTTTTTCTAGCCCCTCCCCCCTCCCCTCCGCAAAGCCAGTAGAGGAAGTGTACATTTAAAACACAAAGCACAGGCTTGGTGCCAATGGCTCAAGCAGCTAAGGCACCAGCCACATACACCTGAGCTGGCGGGTTCGAATCCAGCCAGGGCCTGTCAAAAAATAATGACAGTGGCAACCAAAAGGAAAAAAAAAAAAAACTGGCTGGGCGTTGTGTCAAGCACCTGTATTTCCAGCTACTTGGGAGGCAGAGGCAGGAGAATCACTTGAGCCCAGGAATTGGAGGTAGCTGTGAGCTGTGATGCCGCGGCACTCTACCCAGGATGAGAACTTGAGGCTCTGTCTCAAACAACAACAACAACAACAAAAACAAAAACACAAAGCACTAATTGTAACAGGATACTCCATTTGTATAGCATGTTATAATTTAATCCTCTTGACAAGTAATGCCATTTTCCAAATGAGAATAGAGAATACCAAGAATTTGTGTGATTTGCCCAAGTGACCCGGCTCGTGATGGGTTAGCACTCAACCAAGAACTTGAGCCATGTCTCCAGTTTCGTTACTGCCTGTCTGGCCCAGCCCCACCCTCAGGAGACAGAGGGCATCCTGCTGCTGTGGCGTGTGTAAAGAGCACACACAGGGTGTTTTTATCCACAGCTCCAGAAATAACCACTTTGCTTTTATAAAACCTAATTTAATGTTAAATTGTTTTGCAAGATTCATCTAACTATAGGTATTATATCCTTTTTTTCACGGAGTTGCAGAGATGGTAAGGTCTAAGATCAAAGATTAAGTAACCATGTCTCCTGATTCTACCTCTGCTGCTAAACTAAGTTGCATTTTATGCCCTTGTTTGACTGCTTCATACTTGTGACCCTTTCTGTCCCAAAAGAAAGAGATCATTTTATGATTTCTCTGCTATTTAGATAATAGCATTGATCGCATCTGTGATTTTTACCGAATAATAAAAGGACAGAATATGTATCAAAGCCCTCTTAATCAACCAGTTCATACTGACTTGCATCACTAGGGTACCACCCCTAGGTCTCAGCAAGAGGCTCTAGAGAGTTTCTCTTGATCCGCCTTTTAGCCAAGTTTGTTCCCCTCAACTGAGAAGTTGGGAGTTGTCCCCCTCGTAGATCATATTCTTACATACTCAGGAGCCCAGAATTGGTTGACCAGCAATGTCAATTAGGAGTTGCTCCCATGACCTGTGTGAGTCTCTTTGTCTTTCCACGGGGGGGGGGGGGGCGAAACCCAATATGCGGTAGGCCTCAGGGATTTTCAGGCATCTGTAGCCCATTGATGACCTGTGGGTGGAATACGTAGGCTCACGGTTACTACAGGCTTTAGTCATTCGCTGGTCACATTGCTTATTATATCTACTTCAAACATCTATGCTTCTGGTTCTCTATTATTCAGGATTGTCAAAATATCATATTTTACCTACAGTAAAATTGCCTCTTCCTCCATTATCTTTCTCTACCTCCTTATGCTATTCACTTTTTGCATCATTTAACACCATAGAAGTTTATTTCTTTTATTTATTTACGTGTTTTCCAGTCTGACTCCCGCTAGAATGTAAACTGGCTGAGGACAGAAAGTTGGAGGTTTTGGCCACTGCTATTCTGTAGCTTGTAGTCATTGCCTGCTACATAGAAGCTACTCTATAAATATTCTTAGAGTGAACAAAGATCAATAAAAGGGGTGCCTGTGGCTCAAGGAGTAGGGCACCGGCCCCATATACTGGGGGTGGCAGGTTCAAGCCCAACCCCAGCCAAAACTGAAAAAAAAAAAGAAAAAAAAAAGGCCTAGAATGTTGGGAAGAAATTTTACTGTTTTCATTGACTGTAACCATTTATTTTTCACTTTTACACTTAATCTTATCAGAAGAAGGGAGAGAAAAAACAGGCAAAAAATTAGGAAATAGAATTTTTGAAACTGCATACATCATAGCAGAACAGTTCAATGGGAGAAATATGATGTTAATTCTCTAGAAATGACTAATAAGTTAGAATGATAGTGCTGAGTTTTTCTGTTAAAGGAAATATAGCAAGATTAAAGTGATAGCATGTTTCTAAAATTTTGGCTTTCTTAAAGAAAGCCAACAAAATATAAAATTGTATGGCAGGGTCCAATTTTTCAGCTTGGTTATATTGCCTTTCATAACACTATTCCAATTATCAGGCAGTGTTTATTTCACACCTTCCTTTAATTGACTCTTCAAAAATTATAGGATTCCCATATACCTGACCAGTTGTATTCTCTAATATAAGCCTCTGGTGTTTGTAGTCATTAAACAAGATTCAAAGTACCTATTTCAAGCAAATAAGTAAAAATTCCCCATGAAGTAAAAAGTATTGCTTTATAGGGCGGCGCCTATGGCTCAAAGGAGTAGGGCACTGGCGCCATGTACCAGAGGTAGTGGGTTCAAACCAGGCCCTGGCCAAAAACTGGAAAAAAAAAAAGTAGTGCTTTATTTTTTTTTCACAATTACTTACTTATCTTAAATAAACAGAATTTAAATTTAAAGAATCATGGTTATCATTTTTTCTTAAAAAGAGTGACAAATTATCAATGTCAATACTTAATTACTCATTAGTTACAAGTTACTAGATGGAGCAAATTTTAAAGAATAGAATACCCTTCTCTAACAAACACTTTTCCTAGATTCTCTGATTTTTTTTAAAGGGTTATCTCTGATTTTTTGAGTAGCATTTTAGAAAATTTCTGGATTAAGTTACTTTTGGATTTTACGCCTTAGAATAGCATGTTAGTACTAAAATTTAACAGTCCTTTTCTTCCACAGCAAAAAAGGATATGTTCATTATGCACTTAACTCCTATTTTTTTTTTAAATCAAAGCCACTCTATTGTGTTTTCAAAGTCAGAATGAAACAGAGAGGAGATATATTTTCATGTTCTTTTCCTCAATTTTGTCAAAAAAAGAAAATATGGTACAAAATAAGATATAAAAAAATCTAATATTCAATCCCAGATATTTTATTTCCTGGGAACTGCTTCATTTAAATCATGGGATGAGTAATATGATCACTACATTCCTTTTCCAGTATTAATCTTGCATCTTCCCAGGGTCACTCAAGATCATTTATCACCTGAACATGGACTTCACCTCTCTCCTGCTTTTGACAAATGTTTTATTCTCAGTCAGACCAGAGAATCAGATGATGTAGAAAAAAATCTCAAGGCTAGAAAATACTGGAGTATGTATTTAGTCAACTTTCAGATAAAAAAGAGGACCACAAAGCTTTTTGCGAGATGGTATAGGAGACTGGTCACAAAGCTAAGATGATAGCCAAGCTCCCCCAATTCCAGCTGCTGCTTTTTGTGACCTTAGCCACCTAGTCTCAATATTTAAGTAATGTTAGAACTTAGCATCAAAACTTTTCTTTGTGTAGGTAACCTATTCCTGTGGGTCAGAAGTAACAAAGCATGAAAGGGCTGCGGTCAAAGATTCCGCTCCTGTCAAAGGTTTCTTTCCCTCCTCTCCCTATATCCCAGTTACCCTATTTTCCCCAGTGTTGTCAGGTTTGTTTGTGTGTAGTCACTTCAGAGAGGCGAAAATATTGTAGTCTCCTCTATAAACTGTACCTTCCTTGTTATGTTTCTTTTTTTTTCTTTAATTTTTATTAAATCATAATTGTGTACATTGGTGCAATCATGGGGCACAATGTGCTGACTTTATATACAATCTGAAATGTTTTCATTGAATTATTTAACATAGCCTTCATGGTCTTTTAATCACTGTATGAAGACATTTATATTCTACATTTAGTAATTTTCACTTGTACCCTTGTAAGATGCACCGTAGGTGTGATCCCACCAATCACCCTCCCTCCACCCATTCTCCTCACTTCCCTCCCCTCCCTTGACCCTTTCTCCCTTGTTATGTTTCATTTTAAACTATACCATGAAGAGGACAAGTCCAATTCACTCTCTTTTAGGGTTACATTGTACAGTATCCCCATGTACTCATCTGTCATTTTTATTTACTTAATCCTAATTGATATATATTTAGATTATTTACGACATTTTTAGTTCTTATGGTACTTTTAAACTTGTGTATTCACACGTATAAATCAATATGTAGGATAAACAACTAAAAGTAGGATTATGTCTTTTGTCATTTTTTAAAGGTCTTGTCCAATTATCCTCCACGGGGTTGGACACATTCACATGCTCCTGACCATTATTTAAGAGTGACTGTTTTCTCATGCTCTCACAGTATGTTATCAATCTTTAGATTTTTTATATCTGAAAGGTGAAGAGTGGGTTCTCTTTAATTGACTTTTGTCTTAAGATGCATACGGTTAGGGGCTAGGTATATTTTTACATGTGTAAGAAACTAGATTTACTTTTCCAAAGGTTTTGATTATTGAAGATCATGTTGATTACAGAAACCCTTTATATATTATGGAGAGTATCTTTTGTTCATGGTTGGAGTTATAAATGTTCCCCAGTTTGTCTCTCACCTTGCTTTTGATTTTCTTTTTGCTGTCTCAAAGTTACATTCATTTTTTTAAAATAACTTTATTAAATCATAATTGTGTACATTGGTGCAATCATAGGGCACAATGTGCTTCATATACAATCAGAAATATTTTGATCGTACTGTTACAGATAGCCTTCATGGCATTTTCTTGATCACTATATAAAGACATTGATACTCTTTAATAAGTTTCACCAGTACCCTATTAGCAGGTAAAATTTTTAAAGAATTACGAGTCAATGATTTAACTCCTAAAACTCTACCCTAAAAGAAAACTCTTAAAAGTGTATACAAAGACTCAAAGGATGTACACTGAAGCATTTTTTGTAAAAGTAAGAAGTGGGGAGCAAATGTTCATTCTAGAGAAGTATATTCCAGTATATTTAGATATTGGAATATTACATCAGTGAAAACTAAATAAAATAACATGTACCAACACAAAAGATCTCAAAAAACATATTGTTGAGTGTAAAAAGGAAATTACTGAAGGACATGAAAAGAAAATATCAATTATATGAAGATTAAAGTATGCAAAAGATTCAGAATCTCTGTCCCAGAGAAAAGTGCAAATGGAAATTTATCTGAGATGTAAAGATGTCTAGAGATTCATGGCCCGGCTGTGAAAGTGTACAGACGAGCCTGGAAACAGCGAACAACATCACGAGGGCAGCAGGGGGGAAATGGAGCACAGCCAGCAAGTGGAATCCAGGTGGATTATTACTTCATTAATTATTCTGAACTTTTTCAGATTTTAAATATTTTATACCAAAAATTACCAAAATAGGCGGGCACGGGGGCTCATGCCTGTAATCCCAGCACTCTGGGAGGCCAAGGCAGGTGGATCGCCTGAGCTCTCAGGTCCGAGACCAGCCTGAGCCAAAGTGAGACCCCGTCTCTAAAAATAGCCAGGTGTTGTGACGGGCACCTGTAGTCCCAGCTACTCGGGAGGCCAAGGCAAGAGAATCACTTGAGCTTAAGAGTTTGAGGTTACTGTGAACTATGACACCATGGCACTCTACCCAGGGTGACAAAGTGAGACTCTGTCTCAAAAAAAAAAAAAAGAAAAGAAAAAGAATTACCAAAATAATAAGACAAAAATAAGGAGTCAAAAGAAGAAGAAACAGAAGAAAGGAGAGAAAAATAACGATAAGGTCTTGAGGCCAATGCCATATGTCAAAGAGCATGGAAAATGACCTATCAGAGGCAGAGCCACAGACAGCCATTGCACCATGGCTGTTGTCAGTAAGAAAACACTCTGAGGTGGCTCTTAATTCATGAATGGAAGAATTGGAGAGTTCTTCTTCTCTAAGGGATTTTTTTTTTTTTTTTTTTGAGACAGAGTCTCACTCTGTTGCCCTGGGGTTGAGTGCTATGAACTCACAGCTCACAGCAACCTCAAACTCTTGGGCTCAAGTGATCCTCTTGCTTCAGCCCCCAAGTCGCTGGGTCTGCAGACACCTGCCACAATGCCCAGGTAGCTGTTTCTATTTTTAGTAGAGACAGGGGTCTCTCTCTTGCTCAGGCTGGTCTCTAACTCCTGAGCTCAAGCAATCCACCCACTTTGGCCTCCCCGAGTGCCGGGATTATAGGTGTGAGCCACTGCACCTAGCCTGTTTTCTTTTTTGAAAGACAGGGGTCCAAAAAAAAAAAAAAAAAGAGAAAGAAAGAAAAAGAAAAAGAAAAGCAGGGGTCTACTCATAAAATTTTGAAGATAAAGGAAACTTGGTTTTAAAATTTGGTTTTAAAATTTACTAACCACAGAAATCTTTCACTAGCCTGTCTTCTCCATGTGGAAAGCAGAAGAAATCCAAATTCTTTACAACCCTCCCCGAAGTTGGGGGGAATCTAGCCTAGGATGCTAGATTCTTATTTGCCTAAGATGCAAATTCTTTACAACCCTCCCCGAAGTTGGGGATGCTAGATCTATTAGGCTAGATTCCCCCCCAGCTGATGTGAGGTTGTTGTTGGATCACTCTGAAATGTCAGGCCCTTACTGCATCTCACGCCTGTAAGCTTAGTACTAGGGGAGGCTGAAGTGGTTGGATTGCCTGAACTCAGGAGTTCGGGACCAGGCGTGACCACCCATGGCCAGCCTGAGCCACAACAAGACCTCATCTCTAAAAATAGCCAGCCACTGTGGCAGGTGCCTGTAGTCCCTGCTACTTGGGAAGCTGAGGCAAGAGGATCACCTGACCCAAGAGTTTGAGGTTGCTATGAACTATGATGCCACAGCACTCTACCGAGGGTGACAAAGTGAAACTCTGTCTCGAAATAAATAAATAAATTAAATTAAATGGCAGGGCCTTGAATATCTGTGCTGTTCATCACTCACATCCAGAGCCCTATAGGGATGGTCACCTGCAGCTGGTGGGTCACCAGGACAACTGTCTTCTCCTTGAGCATCTTCTTAATGCATTCCTCAAAGATGTGCTTCCCCACGTGGACGTCCACTGCTGAGAGGGGGTCGTCCAGCAAGTAGAGCTGACGGTTGGAGTAGACAGCACGGGCCAGGCTGATCCTCTGCTTCTGCCCCCCAGAGAGGTTGAGACCCCGCTCCCCAACCTACAGACAAGCAGCAAAAGGCACCATGAGCACAGAGTGAGCACAGCCAGGTGTACTCAGATGGGTGGGCAGATGCCACCCACCATACCTATTAGTGCAGACCAAAATACAACATATTCTAGAACCCTGGGTGATATGGCGCCCCTAGCACTTCAAAAATATTTTTCAAAATTTTCTTAGTAGGGAATGAAGAAACTGATTTTCAACGAAAAATTGTATAACTTAATTAGATATAATTTTTTGAAAGCTTTCAACTTCTCAGGAGGCATATCAAACTAGTAAAACTTTAGACAGTAAAACAAATCAATCATTCCCAAGAAGCAGTAGCACCTTACATCTTATTCAGATTTTAAATGTCCATGGGCTGCACTGGTCGACTTTCAGGCCCATCAGCCTGGGTTGGGGACCATTCGACGTCACTTGCACTGTGTGTGACTATTTGACAGACACAGCTACACTGGCCAGCAGGGCTGCCCTTGTGCCCTCACAGCGCCTGATGCTCTGGGGCTGGAAGGTGCCACCCTGAGAGGCTGAGCATGTTTGATCCCCTCACAGATTAGCATTCTAGACAGCTGGCCCATGTCTCAGGCGAGCTCTGAGCACACAGGAGCTGAAGTCTAAGCACTAGTCCCTGTTCTGCCGTGAATCCTGGAAGTCCCTGTGGAGAAGAAGCAGAATTTTAAAGGTGGCAGAAAGACTGTTTGTCACCGCTCTACCCCCAAGTCACTACTGCGTGATCCTGAATAAGCAACTTGACCTGGCCAAAGCCCAGTTTCCCATTCATTTCTTCATTAATTCATTTAAGAAATACTAAATTCCTACTGTACGCATATAATAATAGCCAACACCTCCTCTATGCTGTAAACTAATAAAAGCACTTTAGAGCAATTCTGCCTTCAGACTGCAACATCGACTCTTGCTGGAACTTCTAGCCCTGCCGATTTTGGACTTATCAACCCTCATAATTACATTAATTCTATGCATAATCCCAAATCTGCTCACTGATCTTCCAATAAAAATGAAGATTCTGAGCAACACCTATGGCTCAGTGAGTGGGGCGCCGGCCCCATATACCGAGGGTGGTGGGTTCAAACCTGACCCCAGCCAAACTGCAACAAAAAATAGCTGGGTGTTTTGGCAGGCACCTATAGTCCCAGCTCCTCAGGAGGCTGAGGCAAGAGAATCACCTAGGCCCAGGAGCTGAAGGTTGCTGTGAGCTGTGACGAGATAGCACTCTACTGTGGGTGACAGAGTAAGACTCTGGTTCCAAAATAAATAAATAAATAAAAACAAAGATTCTGAGAAATTATGGTTCTGAAATGGCAGCACAGAGACAAGGTGAATTCACTCCCCTCAACACATAAAACAAAAAACAAATATCCAATGCCAAGATGTGCAAAAAACAAATATGCAATGCCAAGACCTATACCAGCAACAACTTAGAGCTCCAATCAGTGAGCTTGAAGTTCAGCTATTTGAAAATACACAGTCAGAAGGAAACAAAAAGAACAGAAAAGAATGAATGCTTCTTACAAGACACATAAAATTACCTCAAAGACCAAATCTAAGAATTACTGGTTTTCAAGAGAAGCTGAGCAAAAGCAAGGGGTAGAAATGTTTATTCAAAAATTAAAAACAGGGCGGAGCCTGTGGCTCAAATGAGTAGGGCACCGGCCCCCTATGCTGGAGGTGACGGGTTCAAGCCCAGCCCCGGCCAAAAACTGCAAAAAAAAAAAAAAAATTAAGAAAAATTTCCAAAACTTAATAAAGATATGAATATCCACAAGTAGGAATGCCTTAGAACACCAAACAGATTCAGCCAAGGAAAGACTACCCAAAGGCATGAAATAATCAAAATCTGAAATGTCAAGGACAAAGAGAAGGTGCCAAAAGAAGTGAGAGATGAGCAAATAACATATCAAGGGGCTTAAATTCATTTGCAATAGGCTTCTTGGCAGAAACCATATAGGCCAGGGCGAGTAGAATAGCCTTTTAAAAGTGCTCAAGGGAAAGAAAAAGAGATAAGAGAGAAAGAGAGAGAGGAAGGAGGGAAGCAAGGAAAGGAGGGAGGGAGGAGAGATGCCATCCAAGAATATTATATCCAGCAAAACTGTCCTTCAGATATAAAGATGAGGTCAGGCCCAGGGGCTCATGCCTATAATCCTCGCACTCTGGGAGGCTGGAGCTCGGAGTTGGAGACCAGCCCGAGCCAACAGCCTGACCACATCTCTAAAAACTAGCCAGGTGCTATGGCGGGCGCTTAACTAGAGTTTCACCTGAGAATTTTCCCTGGGTTTCTTTCACTTCATACATTTTAAGGCAAAGTAAGTAATTAGCTAAGTCTTTATCTAAAATTAACAGTCAACAAATGGAATAATCTAGTTATACCCTACTTCACGATGTCCTTTTACTGAGAAAATCATGCAAAGAGTCTTCCATTTGAAACATTCTCCATGTTCAAAGCTAGCCACATATTAGTTAACCAATTTTTTTATGAAAGGAGTAAAAAGCACTGTGTATTATTAACTCATTTAAACTTTAAAGCAACCTGATTAAGTCAACACTCTTATTTATGCCATTTTACGGATGAGACCTTATTCTTTAAGAGAACTGAGCTCTCTGTCCCTAGGGATTTATATACTCAGCTTTAAAACAAGGATAACCAAGGACTTCCCTCCTAAGGTTCTGAGGCTCGTCGGTGGCCCTGCCTTCACGTTGCTAGGATAGCACCTTACGTGTAGTAAGTGTTCAACAGATTGAACTATTTTTTTTTTTTTTTTTGAGACAGAGGCTCAAGCTGTCACCCTGGATAGAGTGTTGTGGCATCACAGCTCACAGCAACCTCCAATTACTGGGCTCAAGCGAGTCTCTTGCCTCCGCCTCCCAAGTAGCTGTGACTACAGGCACCCACAACAATACCTGGCTATTTTTTTTGTTGCAGCCATCATTGTTGTTTGGCAGGCGCGGGATGGATTCGAACCCGCCAGCTCAGCGGGTACCTTAGCCTATTGAGCCATAGGAGCTGAGCCTGAACTATTATTAGATGATCAAAACAAAGGTAACAACACTACTTGTATCTTGGGTGGGGAGTCTTAGGCAGATTAAAAGTGACTTCAATGTAAGACAGAGAATTATCAGGAAACTGTCATAGTCAGAAATCAAATTGCCCCTGTGGGGTGAGGACTGATGTTCCCACTGACAAAGAAACTGCTGCCCAGAGTGGGACAGGGTGGGTGGACGGAGTGGAGAGACACAGAGGTTTCTCTTCTTCACAAGGTCTGCTAGTGCTTCACAAGGAGGGGCTAGAGGTCAGCGCTCCACCTGTGTGGACTGAGGTAACCTTTTCTTCTCCAGCTCCCCTGCAAAGTGAGCCCCAAATTCCCCAAGTGGGGAAGGCTCTGTTCTGGACAGTGAAGAAGCAGCTTCAGGGAATGCTAGGGAAGGAAGCTTCCCCGGGCAGGAAGCAGGTCTCTCCTCTCCCCACCCAGGGAGCAGCCTGAGCTACCAAGCACCAACCTCACCACCGCCTCCCCCTCACCTCTGTCATGTCTCCAAAGGGCAGCAGTTCCAGGTCCCGAGTCAGGGAGCAGCAGCTGAGCACCTGCAGGTACCTACAAAGGATGGGATCATAGGGGACAGGTGGCCAGCCCTCTGGCCCTCCGGCCGGCCACCCTTCCCAACTGTTGAAGGGAAAAAAGCCTTGAATTCCATGGTACAAAACCGGATGTGATTTTGTGTTTCATGATAAACTGGAGGCTTTCTAAAATTTCCTTCCTTCTTTCATTTCTTTTAAACTAATATGTGCTCTCTATAAGTAATTGAACAGAACCAAAAGATATAGTGAAAAGCAAATATCCCTCTCATCTTTGACCCTCAGTTGCTTTCCTTCCAGCAAGCACTATTAATTATAGTTTCTTACCTATTTGTTCAGAAACAGTCTCTCCGTGTGTGGGTGTGTGCAGAGCATACGGGTCCTCTCACTTACTGGCACTATAGTATTCCAGTCTGAGGCTGCATCACACATTATCTAACCAGTGCTCTAACCTTGCTCACCTATGTTGTTTCTGCTTTTGTGCTCCTGTGAGCAATGCCGTGGGAACATTCTCTTTTATGAGTCTCTGTCTTCATGGGTGAAAATCTCCACCTGAAATACCCAGCGTTGGATTTGCTGAGTCAAAGGGATGGCTTTATTTTCAATGTTTCAAACTGCCCTGTGAGTTGTATCAGTCTTAGGGCACAATGACTGAGAGGCACGTTTCAGGACCATCAACTTGGAGACAGTTTGCAAGGTGGAACTAACTGGTAGATTAGGGACAGGGACCCAAGGGCAGGGGCGTGGGAACTGTTCAAACAAGAAACCACAGATGGGAACTCGCAGCAGATGGAGAAGAGAGAAATACAGAAGATATTTAGGAGACAGACTTATCCAGGGCTGGTGACCAATTAGATGTGGAAAGTACCATAGCAGGCATCAGGCTTGCTGGGGTGCACAGTCTGGGTGACACCATCAAACTGAACCATCAGTTTGGAAGCCAGGAAGATGGGGCTGGGCCAACAGGGTGCTCACGAGTTGGTATTGGACGTGATTGAGAGGTGCTCCCAGGATGACCAGATGGAGATGGCCTGTTTATGCACCTGTAGATCTACACCACCCTGGGCTGTTACCAGGGGCAGATTGCAAAATCAAGCAAACAGCCAAAGGAGGTCAGAGTCCACATGCACAGCTGAAGCGTGGGTGTAGCCTTCTGGGCCATCCTCGTGGCTCCTCCGTTGAATAAGCTTCACTCATGACACCTAGGTGCATTTTTTAAGCAGTTTAACCCCAGGATTCTGGGGGAGGGAAAGGAGGGGCACTGATGGGACATGGCAGGTCCACTAGGCCATGAATCTAAACTCACTTCCTCATCACTGCCATTCGTTTTCCCTTTGACTCAGGATTTAATTCTGATAAATAAAGTTTTTTTTTTTGAGACAGAGTCTCATTATGTCACCCTCGGTAGAGTGCTGTGGCATCATAGCTCACAGCAACCTCCAACCCTGTGCTTAAGTGATTCTCTTGCCTCAGCCTTCCAGTAGTTGGCACTACAGGCGCCCGCCACAATGCCCAGCTATTTTTTTGTTGCAGTTGGCCCCAGCTGAGTTCGAACCCTCCAGCCTCGGTGCATGTGGCTGGTGCCATAACCACTGTACTACGGGGAGACTCTGAAGTTTTAACATAACATTTTTGGAGAAGGAGAGAGTAACTGACTATTTTGTTTGTTTGTTTGTTTTTGTACAGACAGAGTCTCACTTTATTGTCCTAGGTGGAGTGCCGTGGCATCACACAGCTCACAGCAACCTCCGACTCCTGGGCTTAGGCGATTCTCTTGCCTCAGCCTCCCGAGTAGCTGGGACTACAGGTGCCTGCCACAATGCCTGGCTATTTTTTTCTGCTTTTGCAGTTCAGCCGAGGCCTGGTTTGAACCAGCCACCTTCAGTATATGGGGTCGGCACCCTACTCGATGAGCCACAGGCACCGCCCGTAACTGACTATTTTGAACAAATATAACATATTATTTACCAAAGAAAGCAACTGGGTTCAAATTCTGGCTCTTTCATTTCAGAGCGACTGTGTGACTTTAGCCAAATTATTTAACTTCTTGGGGGAGCCTGAGCTGACTCACCTGGAAAATGAAAACGACAATCTTTCTCTCTCAGTGAGGAGGAAATATGGGAATGCGTATAAGTGAGCACAAAAAGCGTGAGCAGTTGTCAAATTCTTACCAGTAGCAGGAGGTCCCTCCCCAAACCAGCCACACACCCCTGCTCTTCTGTGCCCTCCCTGAAGCTTACCGGGCCTTGTCATACTGGCCTCCCATGAGAATGTTGTCCCGGACACTACCCTGGATGATCCAGGCTTGCTGGGGGACGTAGGCCAGTGTTCCGTGCACCCCCACCGAGCCCTCGATCAAGTGCATCTGTAGCAGGAAGAGTCCAGCCTCAGAACCAGGGCAGGCCAGGGCACGCACCCTGCCTGGGGCCACGGCCACACTGCTCAGGGGTTCTGTTCTCCAGGATCCTGGGACTCTCCTGTGTAAAAGGGACTTTAACATGGCATTGCTTTGTTTCTCTTCATTGGAAACAAACGTGACTGATTCTTTTACAGAGGAAACTGACAAACCACTGGCCACGTAGAAAGACGGCCTTGTACAGAAGCTGCTGGGCAATGCCGGTGTGGTTTAGGACTGCTCTCTGACCTGGGGTGCACATGGCTCCCCTCTTACCTGCTGTGTGACCTTGGGCAAGTCCCTCTCTGCACCTCATTTACTCATTTAGAAACGAGCCACAGCCAGTGTGCCTTCTTCATAGGGTCGTTATCAGGGTTGAAGGAAGAAACAGAAAGCTCTTAAAATGGGACCTGCTTTGTTCTTAAATAATTTTCACTAATTTTTAAAATGGAGTCTTTCTTCTCCCCCGTTGCAAAGAAGCTAGGGAAAGGCCATCACCTGTGGGGCACAGAGAAAGGAGCTCTCCACCTGACTGCTCCTAACATGACCTTGCAGGTTGGCTATTTGGGACGAGCCAGGGAATAGCTGAATAAAGGAAAGAAACCGTTAGTGCTCCCAACAGTGTGGGAAGCGAAGTGTGGACAATGCACAAAGAAAGGAGGAAGAGAGAGAAGCCCCAGGGGGCTGGGGAGAGACCCTGCGGGGAAGTGGCCATGAGCTCAGGAACAGGCACTATGGTGTCTTCCCTGGTCAGTGTGAGGTATGCGGTGTGGCTCCAGAGGATTTGGGGAAGTGGGATCGGAGGGTTTTGGGAAACTGGAGAAGGGGTATGTGAGCCATATATCTCCATGGCTACAAAGCAGACCTCAAACACGTTTACAGGAGATGGAATTGGGGGCTTCAAATCTCCAGGGTAAGGGTGCCCAGCAGGCACCCAGTTCCGCTGCTGAGGTGAGACTACTCTGCCCAGCAGGATGGCCTCCCTTCCCCACCCCCTCTTCCTTTCTCCCTCTTTTGCTCTGCTACTCAACGTTGTCCCCACTCATAAAATGATGTTCTCTACCACATTAACTTGGAGACACTAGTATCATCATGGAGAACAGGTGAGCATGGCTCTCTAGCTGGCCTACCTTCTCCCGCCTCTGGGGAAGAAAGTGCCACCGAAGAGGGAGCACCTTGGTCTCTCACGCCCGCACTGGTGCACGCACAGCTAGTTTCAATTTACAAAAACCCCAGTTGCATCCAGGTGTGGCAGCTCACAACTAGAATCCCAGCACTTGGGAGGCCGAGGCGAGTAGATTGCCTGAGCTCACGAGTCCAAGACCAGCCTGAGCAAGAATGAGACCCTGTCCCTAAAAAATAGCTGGGCATTGTGTCAAGCACTTGCAGTTCCAGCTACTTGGAAGGCTGAGGCAAGAGGATCAGCTGAGCCCAAAAGTCTGAGATTGCTGTGAGCTGTGACGCCATGGTACTCTACTGAGAGTCACATAGTGAGACTCTGTCTCAAAAAAAAAAATCTGCTCGGTGCCTATGGCTAAGCCGGCTAAGGCGCCAGCCACGTACACCTGAGCTGGAGGCTTTGAATCCAGCCCGGGCCCACCAAACAACAATGACGCTGCAACCAAAAAATGGCCGGGCGTTGTGGCGGGCGCCTGTGGTCCCAGCTACTTGGGAAGCGGAGGCAGGAGACTCGCTTGAGCCCAGGAATTGGAGGTTGCTGTGAGATGTGATACCACAGCACTCTATCCAGGGTGACAGCTTGAGGCTCTGTCTCAAAAAAAAAAAAAAAAATCCCTGGCTCAGCGCCTGTGGTTCAACGGGCTAAGGCACCAGCCACATACACCTGAGCTGGCGGGTTCGAATCCAGCCCCAGGGCCCACCAAACAACAATGACAGCTGCAACCAAAAAATAACTGGGCGTTGTGGTGGGCACCTGTAGTCCCAGCTACTTGGGGGGCGAAGGCAGGAGACTCGCTTGAGCCCAGGACTTGGAGGTTGCTGTGAGCTGTGATGCCACAGCACTCTACCCAGGGTGACAACTGGAGGCTCTGTCTCAAAAAAAAAAAAAAAAATCCCATTTGCTCAGGCCCTGGGGAGGAAGAGAGCAGTCGGGAGCCTTCCTGGAGGACCGCAGCTCGGGCACACCCAGACTGCCTGTCAGGGTCGTGTATGTGTCACGAGTCACTTACCTCCCCCAGGATGGCCGACAACAGGCTGCTCTTGCCACTCCCTGTGTTGCCACAGATGCCTAACATCGTCCCCTGCAAAGCCAAGAGAGACAGGCAGGCGTTGGGGCAGCACAACTTTCCCACTTGCCCAGGAAGTGTCGACTGTTCTAACACAGATTAACCCAGGACTCCCCAGGCAAGCAAAGCTCAAGAGGAGCTTCAACTCCTCTCTGTGAAGGGAATGGGGTACACCGAGAGGAAGGGAATCGCCTGGGAGTGGTAGAGAAGAGAACTGCAAGAAGCCTGAATTCCAGATAGCATCTCCTCTGCTCTGTAGTCCCAGGAAAGGCACTTAGCCTCTCTGAGCCTCAGTGTTTCCATCTGTTAAATGGGGATAAAGAAATGAGCACCACAGAATCCATGCATGCATTTATCCATTCATTCGTCATTTGTCCATCAAATAGTGATTTGAATTTCTTCTATGCATCAAGAAAAAAAAACTCTCATTGAGGCAGAGAAAGAAAGAAATATACAGACATAAATAAAATCAGATGGTAATAGGTGATACTAGTAAAGGAAGATCAGCTCCTATGACAGAGTTGGGGGTTAAGGCAATTTTAGATGTGTCGGCCAAGGAAGGCTTCTTTAGAGCCTAGTCTGAAGGCCAAGAAAAAGCCAGACACAGGAAGATCTGGAGCGGGAGTGTGCTGAGATATGAAGGACAAGTACAAAGGTCCTGGAGCCAGGACAAGATTGGCTGCCGAAAAGCTGTGAGAAGGCTGGTGAAGCTGGAGAGGGAGAAGCGGTCAGAGGTACAAGTATTCAGAGGAATCCTGGGAACTCAGAAGTCACTGAAGGGTTTGACCGTGACCGTACTCAAACTGGCTTGTGTTTTTAAAAGATCCCTCCGACTCCTGCAAGGCAGTGGATTATAAGAAGGCAAACCAGAAACAGATGTTGACAAGAAGGTTCTGGGAATAGCATGATGGGGCTGGGGCTAGAGCAGGAGAGGGGGCTGTGGTGAAAGGTGTTAGTTCAGGACAGAGGTTGGGGTGGAGCTGACCGGCCTCGCTGGCTCGCTGGACTGGAGGAGGGAGGGAGGGAAAACGGTCAAGTTTGACATCCAGGGCCTTGGCCACCAGAAGGATGATGGTGCCACCTCCTGAGATAAAGAGGATTTGGGAAAGCAGTGAGAGAGACTGAAAGTCCAGACTTCATTTGTTTTGAAATGCTTGCTGGGCGCTTAGGAGAGATAATCAGTAGGCAGTTGGGTCTGGATCCTGGAGACTCAAGGCCAGAGATAACAGCACAGAGATAGACTTTAAAGCCACGGGTCTAGAGATGATCACCAGGGAAGAAAAGGAGATAAATGTGAATAGATAAGAGATAGTACGTTACATATCTACTGCATTAACATAATATTGTTAGATATTATCTATTTTTACATATTTATTTTTAGATATAGACTAATGTCTACGTTTATGTTATAGCTATTATTTATATTAATACTGACATGGGGAAAGTATGAGAGATCCTTGAGTTTCCACACTCCTGCCAGGGACTTCTAAGGTCCTACCACAGGACAGCCCCTGCGGCTCCCAGACTGAAGCGAGGAGCTGCAGAGCCACGGCCTGGACTCGGTGCAAACCCACAGGCTTTTCAGCCCTGAGCAGTTGCAGTTCAGCATAATTCAGAGCCTGACCCTCCAGGGGTCTCCGTCCTGCTCTGGGGCTTCCACCCTTCCTACCACTGCCACAGCTGCAGGCCACAGAGGGAATAAGGGGGCTGGGCACTGCTGTGCACCCCAAGGACATACCACAGTCACAGTCTAGGGCAGGCTGTGGGGCAGCTGCAGGCCCCACAGTTGCCTGCGTCCACCAAGAGGAGCCCACCCTTCCTGGGGACAAGCCCAAGGCACAGCTGCCAATCCTCTGGGGCTCCAGCCACAGCCCAGTGCCATTCTACAAGCCCAGGCCCCAGAGGTTTGCCCCACCACTGCCACTAGGCCAGAGAGGAAGTGAGGAATCCAGGGTCTTCCACGTACCCCCAACAGAGAGACTGCTGCTGTGAGTGCCCCCCGTACCTCGCAGCTGCCCGTCTCCACGGGGGGCCCCTGCCTCAGTATTCCAGCTGCAGAGGCAGCATCACTCGGGGAGCTCAGCGCACAGCAGTCTGCCTCTCCTGCATGCCCCATGCTGCATCCTGAGACCCTGGCAGCTGCCTGTCTCCACCCTCCCGGCTGCAAGGGGCCACTCTCCTGGGGGGCAGTCCCAAGGCTCTCCTTCCCTGGCTCTGCTTGAGCATCCCACTGGTGACCAGGGAAACGGCCCTCCCTTCCCTATCACAGCCAGCACCTGAACCCAAGGGGGCTGAAGTTAAGTTCATCAGCCCAGTCTCAGCCTGGGGCCTCCTGCCCCAGCCCCAGGACTTGAGCACACCATCCAGGCACCTAGGGATTGGGGGTTACCTCCCCTAGTCTACCAGCAGTGGTGCCTGAACACTTCCTAGGGGCCTCAGGTTGGGTTGGACCACATTGCCAGAAATGCCATAGCTGGTGCCCACCCGCATGCCCCAAAAGGCAGGGACCCACCTCTCTCCCGGGAGCAGCAGCACTCCCGGCTGATGAGCAGAGGTGAGCCGCAGGCTGCCTGCTTGGGAGTATGGGGAGATGTTCTGCCTTGAACCATTTAGGCAGAGAGTTGTGGGACAGGCGTTACCCACGGCTCTCAGTGACATTGTGGCCTGGAGATAGATGGGAGCATCTGACTGGACTGAACGTCACAGCCCCAGGACAGAAGCACCATCAGGAAGCAGACCATAACTCTGCCGGCGTAAGAATCAGAGACTGCGGAGTGGCGCCTCCCTGCGTGGTCAGCTGCCCTGCCGCCCCGTCACTGCTGGAGCTGCACTCATCTCTGGGGCGTCGTGGGTGTGCATGGTGGTCCAGCCCCAGACAGCTCAGTCCTCCCTTCCAGGGTTGGGCAGGGAACTCACGCTGCTGACAAAGATCCAGCACGTGCCCTAGAAAGCAAACTCAAAAATAAAAAGCAACAGCTTCTCCTGAAGAGGAGCCCGTGTAAGAACTCCAGTAGTATGAGAAGACAATTTCACTGTCCCCAGAGGGTCACACTAGCTCTCTAGCAATGGATCCCAACCAAAATGAACATTCTGAAATGACATATAAAGAATTCAAAATATGGATTGTAAGGAAACTCAAGGAGATCCAGACAATTGAAAACCAACACAGATAAACCAGAAAAACAATTCAGGATATGAATGAAAAATTTACTAAAGACATAGATTAAAAGAAAAACAAAACTTTTGATAATGAAAGATCCATGGAAGGAATTACCAGATGCTGTTGAAAGATCAAGCAATAGAATCCACCAGAAGGTCTTTCAAATTAACCCAATCAGACAAAAGTAAAAGAAAACATATATATATATATATATATCTTAAAAAATGAACAAAGCTTTCCAGAAAGACGGGGTTATAAAAAGTGTCCAAGCCTAGGAGTCGTAGGTATTCCTGAGAGATAAGAAGAACTAGGCCCCATATACTGAAGGTGGCGGGTTCAAAACCAGCCTCGGCTGAACTGCAAAACAGAAAAACAGCCGGGTGTTGTGGCAGGCGCCTGTAGTCCCAGCTACTCGGGAGGCTGAGGCAGGAGAATCACCTCAGCCCAGGAGCTGGAGGTTGCTGTGAGCTATGTGACGCCACAGCACTCTACCAAGAGCGAAAAAGTGAGGCTCTGTCTCTACAAAAAAATTAAAAAAATAAATAAAAATGAAAAGATTTTAAGATTAGCAAGACAAAAACATCAAATCACCTTCAGAGTAAAGCACATCAGACCAGCAGCAGACTTCCCAGCGGGAAGCTTACAAGTCAGTAGCTATTTCAATATTTTCAAAGCAAAGAACTGTCAGCCCTGAAGTTGTACTTGCTAAATTAAATTTCACAAATGAAGGAGAAATAAATCTTTCCCAGACAAACAAATGCTAAGGGAATTTGTCACCACTAGACTGGCTCTACAAGAAATGCTCAACATTGAAATGCTCAATATAACTGTAAACATTGAAACAAAAGGTCATTATTTGTTATCATAAAAACACATGAAATGGTAAAAATCACAGGTCTTATAAAACAATCATACAACCAAGAATGCAAAACAATTAGGTTACAATTAATATATGACACAAACAAAACCTCACATATCCCTTTTAACTTTGAACATAAATGGACTAAATGCCCCACTTAAAAGATATATATTGGAGGTGGCGCCTGTGGCTCAAAGGAGTAGGGCGCCGGCCCCATATACCAGAGGTGGTGGGTTCAAACCCAGCCACGGCCAAAAACTGCAAAAAAAAAAAAGATGGCAAAAAAGATTGGCAAAATGGATTTTAAAAAGGAGAACTGAAACATTGCCTACAAGAGACTCACTTAGAGGCTTTTATAGACTCAAGGTGAAGAGTTGGGAAAGATATTCCAACCAAATAGAAACCAAAAGTGAGCAAGAATAGTTAAATCAGGTAAAACAGATCTAAATCAACAGCAATAGAAAAAAACAAAGCTGTCTCGGCACCTGTAACTCAAGTGGCTAAGGCACCAGCCACATACACCAGAGCTGGTGCGTTTAATTCCAGCCCAGGCCCCCCAAACAACAATGACAACCACAACCAAAAAATAACCAGGTGCTGTGGTGCCTGTAGTCCCAGCTACTAGGGAGGCTGAGGCAGGAGACTCACTTAAGCCCAGGAGTTGGAGGTTGCTGTGAGCTGTGATACCATGGCACTCTATCCAGGGTGATAGCTTGAGGCTCTACCTCAAAAAAAAAAGAAAAAGAAAAAGCTCATAAATAATGATAAAGGAATAAATTCAACAAATAGATTTAACAGGGCGGCGCCTATGGCTCAGTGAGTAGGGTGCCGGCCCCATATGCTGGAGGTGGTGGGTTCAAAACCCAGCCCTGGCAAAAAACTGCAAAATAAATAAATAAATAAATAAATAAATAGATTTAAGAATCTTCAATATATATGATGCACTCAATTGGGGCACTCAGATTCATAAAACAAATATAAATATTTTTTGAACCAGAGTCTCATTATGTTGCCATCGGCTATTTTTGGTTGTAGGTGTCATTGTTGTTTGGCAGGCCCAGGCTGGGTTTGAGTCCACCAGCCCTGGTGTATATGGCTGATGCCCTAGCCGCTGAGCTACAGGCACTGAGCCTCATAAAACAAATATTAAGAGACCTAAGAAAACAAGCCACAACACACCAATAATGGGTAACTTCAAGACCCCACTGACAGCACTAGAAAGATTACAGACGCAGAAAAGGAACAAAGAAACCCTGGACTTAAACTGTGTTGTAAAACAAATGGACCTAATGGATATTTACACAACATTCTTCCCTGTAACTGCAGAATATATGTTCTTTTTAGCAGTGCATGGAACATTTTCCAAGATAGACCATATGTCTAGGATACAAAATAAGTTTCAATAAGTTAAAAAAAAATAAGAATCAGGGCGGCGCCTGTGGCTCAGTGGGTAGGGTGCCGGCCCCATATACCAAGCGTGGCAGTTTCAAACCCAGCCCCAGTTCAAACTGCAACAAAAAGTAGCCAGGTGTTGTGGCGGGCGCCTGTAGTCCCAGTTACTTGGGAGGCAGAGGCAAGAGAATCGCCTAAGCCCAGGAGTTGAAGGTTGCTGTGAGCTGTGACACCACAGCACTCTACCAAGGGCGACAAAGTAAGACTCTGCCTCTTAAAAAAAAAAAAGAAATAAATAATAAGAGTCATATCAAGTATCTTCTCAAACCACAGTGGAATACAACTAAACATCAATTCCTACAGAACTCTCAGATGTATACAGATACAGAGAAATTAAATGACTGTCTCCTAAATGATTTTTGGGTCAATGATGAAATCAAGTGGAAATTATAAAACAAATGAATTCTGACAAAGCATACAAAGCCTCTGAGATACAAAGAAAGTAGAGCTGAGAGGAAAGTTTATAACCTTGAATTCCTACATCAAAAAGACTGAAAGATCACAAATTAACAACCTACTGTCACATCTTGTGGAACTAGAAAAATTTGGACAAAACAAGCCCAAAGCAAACAGAGAGAAGAAATAACAAAGATCACAGCAGAACTAAACAAAATTAAGACCAGAAAAAAAATGCAAAGGAGCAACAAAATAAAGTTTGTTATTTGACAAGATAAACAAAAGTGATAGACCAATAGCTAGATTAGCCAGAAGGTAAGAGAAGATTCAAATAAGCTCAATTAGAAATGAAAAAGGAGGGCGGCGTCTGTGGCTCAGTGAGTAGGGCGCCTGCCCCATATACAGAGGGTGGCGGGTTCAAACCTGGCCCCGGTCAAACTGCAACAAAAAAATAGCCGGGCATTGTGGCGGTCACCTGTAGTCCCAGCTACTTGGGAGGCAGAGGCAAGAGACTCGCTTGAGCCTAGGAATTGGAGGTTGCTGTGAGCTGTGATGCCACTGCACTCTATCCAGGGTGACAGCTTGAGGCTCTGTCTCAAAAATAAAAATAAATAAAAAGAAAAGAAAAGAAAAAAGAAAAAAATCTCTTAAGGCCAAGAGCTTGAGGTTGCTATGAGCTATGATGCCACTGCACTCTGCTGAGGGTGACATAGTGAGACTCTGTGTCAAAAAAAAAAATAATAAAATAAAATTAAAGGAAATAAATAAATAGCTGCTGTAGATATAGCTGGGGACGTTCCTGCAGCCACAAGGGAGGTTACTCGGTGGCTCGGCTTTCCTGCACCTTTGGGAAGTCTACCTCTTGCAAGTTTTGTACTTTCAAATCGGCTTATCAGCTGGTTCTTTCTGGCGGTGCCGGCATGGCCACTCGGGCACCAACATTATACTACAATCAACTGTATTTTATTCTCAGGATGCAAGGATAGTTCAATATACTCAAGTCAATAAATAAATATGACTGACTCAAGTCAGCTCTTTGCTCATGATATGTTTGTTTGTTTGTTTGTTTTGAGACAGAGCCTCAAGCTGTCACCTTGGATAGAGTGCCATGGCATCACAACTCACAGCAACCTCCAATTCCTGGGCTCAAGCGAGTCTCCTGCCTCCGCCTCCCAAGTAGCTGGGACTACAGGCACCCACCACAACGCCTGGCCCTTTTTTGGTTGCAGCCGTCATTATTGTTTGGCAGGCCCCGGCTGGATTCGAACCCGCCAGCTCAGGTGTACTTGGCTGGCGCCTTAGCCTGTTGAGCCACAGGCGCCGAGCGAAGCTGATGATATGATTTTATATCTAGAAAATTCTGAAGATTCAACTAAAAGACTCCTGGAAATGATGAATAAATTCAGCAAAGTCTCAGGTTACAAAATCAATGCACACAAATCAGTAGTTTCATATATGTTAATAAAAATCAAGCTGAGAATCAAATCAAAGATGAAATTTCTTCCATAGTAGCATGAAAGAAAATAAAATAATGAGGAATATGTTTAATGAAGGAGGAGAAAGATCTCTATGTGGAGGATCAACATGTTAAAATGGGTGTAATACCCACAGTGGTCTACAGGTTCAGTGCAATACCCCATTAAAATACAACATCATTTTGAAAAACTAAAAAAAAACAACAACAACAAAATACAGTTCTATCCATCATATGGAACCAGAAAAGACTCTGAATAGCCAAGGCAACCTTATGTAATAGGAATAAATCAGGAGGTATCACTTTATCAGATTTCAAGCTATACTACAAGGCTATAGTAACCAGAACAGCATGATACTAGCACAAAAATAGACACACAGAACTATGGATCAGAACAGAGAACTCAGAGATGAAAGCATTCTCAGATTCCTATTTGATCTTTGATGAAGCAGACAAAAACATACACCCGGGAAAGGAATCCCTATTCAATAAATGGTGCTGGGACAATTGGATAGCCACAATTGTTAAATCATGATGGATAAAAAACTTAAACCTAAAGCATGAAACTATAAGAATTCTAGAAGAAAGCATTGAAAGAACTCTTCTAAATATCAGCCTAACGGCTTGGCACCTGTGGCTCAACGGGTTAAGGCGCCAGCCATGTACACCTGAGCTGGCAGGTTCGCATCCAGCCCAGGCCCGCCAAACAACAATAGCGGCTGCAACCAAAAGATGGCCGGGTGTTGTGGTGGGCTCCTGTGGTCCCAGCTACTGGGAAGGCAGAGGCAGGAGACTCGCTTGAGCCCAGGAACTGGAGGTTGCTGTGAGCTGTGTGACGCCACGGCACTCTGCTGAGGGTGATAAAGTAACACTCTGTCTCGACAAAAAAAAAAAAACAAGCAAATGAGACCTGATCAAATTAAAAAGTTTCTGCACAGCCAAGGACACAATCAACAGGGCAAATAGACAACCTACAGAATGGGAGAAAATATTTGCATGCAACATAGCTGATAAAGAACTGATAGCCAGAAAATACAAAGAACTCAAGCAAATTAGCAAAAAACAAAAAATCAAACACACCCATTAAAAAGTGAACAAAAGACATGAACAAAAATGTTTGAAAGGAAGGTAGTCCAATGGCCAAGAAACATATGAGAAAATGCTCAGTTTGCTAAACATCAGGAAAGTGCAAATCAAAATCAATGAGATACCACCCAACTCCAGTGAGAATGGCTTACATTAACAAGTCCCAAAACAACAGATGCTGGCGTGGATGTGAAGAGAGGAACACGTACATGTACACTGCTGATGGGACTGCAGCTAGCACAGTCGGAAACAGTACGGAGATCCCTCCAAGAACTGAAAGGAGACCTACCATGCGATCCAGCAATTCCACTGCTAGGTCTTTATCCAGAGGAAATAAAGGACAGTTTATCATAAAGACACTTGCACTCTAATGTTTATAGCAGCACAGTTCACAATTGTAAGGATGTGGAAACATCGTAAATGCCCTTCAATACAGGAATGGATTAATAAAACATGGTGTTTGGGTCGGCGCCTGTGGCTCAACGGGCTAAGGCACCAGCTGAGCTGGTGGGTTTGAATCCAGCCTGGGCTGCCAAACAACAATGACGACTGCAACCAAAAAAATGGCCAGGGGTTGTGGTGGGCGCCTGTAGTCCCAGCTACTTGGGAGGCGGAGGCAGGAGACTCGCTTGAGCCCAGGAATTGGAGGTTGCTGTGAGCTGTGATGCCACAGCACTCTATCCAGGGTGACAACTTGAGGCTCTGTCTCAAAAAAAAAAAAAA
>CAUYON010101893.1:0-12959 GCA_963573935.1 Arctocebus calabarensis | reverse complement strand
CCACCTTCGGTATATGGGGCCGGCGCCCTACTCCCTGAGCCACAGGAGCCGCCCTCCAACATAATCTTGTATTTTCCCTGCCCTTACCCTAGAAACAGCCATTTCTCTAAGGATCCCTGCTTCTTTCTATTAAAGAGTGGTATTTAGGCCCGTTGCAGTGGCTCATGCCTGTAATCCTAGCACTCTGGGAGGCCAAGGTGGGTTGACTGCCTGAGCTCACAGGTTCCAGACCAGCCTGGGCATAAGTAAGATCTCCTCACCCCCACCCCACTCCCAACCCCCATCTCTAAAAATAGCTGGGCATTGTGGCGGAGGCCTATAGTCCCAGCTACTCAGGAAGTTGAGGCAAGAGAAGCACTTGAGCCCAGGAGTTTGAAGTTGCTATGAGCTATGATGCTACAGAACTCAAAGGGCAACAAAGTGAGACTATCTCAAAAATAAATAAATAAATAAGAAATAAGTAAAATTAAAAACCCTCTCCTTGGATTGTCATTTCTTGCTAGTATCTGAAATGTAATTTAATGCAAATACGACTTCCTAGTCAAGAGTTACTACATATTTTTAACCGATAAAATTGTTTGTTTTTTTTTTTGAGGCAGTCTCAAGCTGTTGTCCTGGGTAGAGTACTGTGGCATTATATCTCATAGCAACCTCAAACTCTTGGGCTTAAGTGATCCTCTTGCCTCAACTTCCCAAGGAGCTGGGGGGTCGGGGCGGGGCGCCCAACACAACGACCGGCTATTTTTGGTTATAGTTGTCATTGTCATTTGGTGGGGGCCTGGCCTGGATTCGAACCTTCCAGCTCTGGTGTATGTGACTGGCGCCCTAGCCACTTGAGCTACAGGAGCTGAGCCTAAATGACAAAAATTATAAGGAGATGTGGGTATAAGAAAAGAGGTGCATGGCGACTCCTGTGGCTCAGTGAGTTAGGCACCGGCCCCATATACCAAAGGGGGGCAGGTTTGAACCTGGCCCCGGCCAAACTGCAAAAAAAGCCGGGAATTGTGGCAGGCGCCTGTAGTCCCAGCTACTCAGGAAACTGAGGCAAGAAAAGCCCAACAGCTGGAGGATGCTGTGAGCTGTGACACCACCCATGGTGAACTTTACTGAAAGCAACAAAATAAGACTCTGTATCTAAAAAAAAAAAAAAGGTGCCTTCATATATTCCTGCCAGAATTATAATTGACACAACTTTCTGGAAAACAATGGTCGATACTTATCAAAATACTTTATGTAGTTTTTACATACACATAACTTTTTTCTTTTTTTTTTTTAAACCATTTATTGGAGCTATTTTTATTATTACAGAGTGGTATTGGAATGTTACAAACTAGGATTTATTTATTTATTTGCAGTTTTTGGCTGGGGCCAGGTTTGAACCCGCCACCTCCAGTATATGGGGCCGGCGCCCTACTCCTTGAGCCATAGGCGCCACCCCACCTAACCTTTATTAAAATTTTTTTTGAAGAAGAAGAATCTTGCTCTTTCATTTAGGCTGGAGTGCAGTGGCACAATCACAGCTCACTGCAGCCTCCAACTTCTGGGCTCAAGAAATCCTCCTGCCTCAGCCTCTTTAGTTGCTGGGATTGCAGTTGTGAATCACTGTGCCTGGCACATGTAACTTTTTGACAAAGCAATTCCACTTCTAGGAATTTATCTAAACTTAATAATGATATGCAGATCAAAAGTCTTTTGGAGGGCCAGGCACGATGGTTCATGCCTAAAATCCCAGCACTTTGGGAGGCTGAGGCAGATAGATTGAGCTCACAGGTTGGAGTAGGAGGGAAACCCCTACTCTAAAAATAGCCTGGGATTGTGGTAGGCACCTGTTAAGTCCCAGCTACTTGGGAGGCTGAGGCAAGAGAATCGCTTGAGCCCAGGAGTCTGAAGTTGCTGTGAGCTATGACCCCAGTGCAGTCTACCAAGGACGAAAAAGTGAGACTGTCTGAAAACAAAAACAATGAAGGAGGAGCTTCATGACTCTCAATATGGAAGATTAGACATTTGATGCTTGGCTGGTAAGGGAAAGGTAAACCTTATCATAAGTTAGCAAACTCCTCAAAGGTTATTGGAAAGGGAAAAAAAAAAGGTTATTGGAAAGGTAGTTTGATAATACATATATATGAAAGGTATACTGATAAAGTCTGCTAGAAAAGAGGCCAAATATACATTTGACATAAAAGAAATATCTCCTGAGTCACAGTTTACAAAATTAAAAAAAAAAAATAAAAGATATAACAGTGTTTAGAAGAACAAAAAAAGGGTATAACAATGATATCTATAAATGTATTATGATGTTTGTTCAAGGGAGTTAAACATTAAGCGTGTTTTCTGTTAATTAAATTTTATCTTAATATGTGACTTAGTTATTTTTATTATGGTAAGGCTGATTTCCTCCTTAGAGTCAAGTAAGATAAGGACTAAGAAATGCCATTGAATTCAGCACTGTGGAGATTATTAGTGAACTTGACAGGAGCAGTTTTGGTGGAGTGACCTGGTTGTCAGGAATTCTAAACAGAATGAGAGAATATCAGAGAAAATATACTTCAAGAAAAGGAGGGGGCGGCGCCTGTGGCTCAGCGAGTAGGGCGCCAACCCCATATACCGAAGGTGGCGGGTTCAAACCCGGCCTCAGCTGAACTGCAAAACAAAAAACTAGCCGTGCATTGTGGCGGGTGCCTGTAGTCCCAGCTACTCAGGAGGCTGAGGCAAGAGAATTGCCTAAGCCCAGGAGTTGGAGGTTGCTGTGAGCTGTGTGACACCAGGGAACTCTACCGAGGACGACAAAGTAAGACTGTCTCTACAAAAAAAAGTTTCCTCAGCTCGGCGCCTGTGGCTCAACAGGCTAAGGTGCCAGCCACATACACCTGAGCTGGCGGGTTCAAATGCAGCCCGGGCCGCCAAAGAACAATGATGGCTGCAACCAAAAAATGGCCGGGCTTCGTGGCGGGCACCTGTGGTCCGAGCTACTTGGGAGGCTGAGGCAGGAGACTCGCTCGAGCCCAGCAATTGGAGGTTGCTGTGAGCTGTGATGCCACCACACTCTATCCAGGGTGACAGCTTGAGGCTCTGTCTCAAAAAAAAAATAAAATAAAATAAAATAAAAAACAAGTGTTGGTGAGGATGTAGAGAAAAGGGAATTCAAATTAGTGCAGCCATCACGGAACAATAAAAGTCCCTTACAAACTTAAAAATAGAATGACCATATGATCCAAAAACCCCACTGCTGGGTATTTTCCAAAAAGATTTGAAATCAATATGTTTAAGAGATGTCTGCACGCCCATGTTCACGGGAACACTATTTACAATAGCTAAGTTATGGAACCAACCTAATTATCTATCAGTGCATAAATAAAGTGCATTATGTATACACAATAGAAAATTATTCAGCCTTAAAAAAGGAAATACTGTCATTTGTGCCAGCATGGATGGAATTGGATAACATTATGCTAAGTGAAATAAGTCAGCCTCAGAAAGACAAATACTGCATGTTCCCACATACATGAGAAATCTAAATTAATTGACCTCAAAGAAACAGAGTAGAATTATGGCTACAGAGCCTGGAGGTGGGGGGAATGGGAAGATGCTGGTCAATGGGCACAAAAATTTCAGACAGAAGGAATGAGGTTTTTTTTTTTTTTTTGAGACCTATTGTACAGCAAGGTAAATAGTCAATAATAGTGGATTATACATTGTAACATAGCCAAGAAAGCAAATTTCAAATGTTCTCATCACAAAAAATAAGTATTTGGGGTAACAGCTATGTTAATTAGCTTTACTTAATTATCCCATGTTGTATTCATAAATCATAATATTGCTCTGCACCCCATAAATATATACAATTATAAACTCAATTTATAACAAAAAATGTAAAAAGACTACTCCTACACTTTTTCCTTTCCTGCTTGGAAGAAATCATTTTTACAAATTTCTCCTTATAAAATTTAAGGGGTCATTATCCTTGGTACTTTTGACCTCTTTCCAAATGTTCCTCTATAAAAATCATAAGGTGAGGAAAATGAATTTTCATTTCTTGAAAAAGTAAACTAAGCTATAGAAATTATCAAAATATACTCATATTTTAGAAAGATTATATCTATTAGCAACTTTGCTTTCTCAATATATCTTGGTCTACTCAGGTTGCTATTACAAAATACCATAAACTGGGTAGCCCATACACAGCATTTATTTATTGCTCACAGTTCTGGAGGTTGGGAAGTCCAAGATCAAGGTGCCAGCAGATCTGGAGTCTGGTGAGGGACTGTTTTCTGGTTAATAGATGGCATCTTCTTACTATGCCCTCATGTGGTGTAAGGGGCACGCTAGCTCTCAGGGTTTCTTTTATAGTTACTAATCCTATTCATATTCATGACCTAATTCACCTCCCAAAAGTCCCACCTCCTATCACCTTGGGAGTAAGGTTTTCAACATATGAATTTGGGGGTTTGAGGGTGCACATTCAGATCATAGCATCATCATTGGTAAATTGGTACATTAAAACTCCAAAATGTACTTGAATTTTACTAATTTTCCACTGAAGTCCCTTGATCCAATCCAGGATACCACATTACATTGTTGCCATTTCTCCTTATTCTCATGTAGTTTGTGAGTTTCCATCCTACCTTTTTCTTTTTCTTTAATAGTCTTAAAAAGTAACAAATATTTTGTAATTTATATTTCTCAGTATGGGTTTGTTTGATATTTTTCTCATTAGACTGGGTAGCCTGAGATTGTAGGTTTTTAAATTCATGGTGAAGTACCCTTCTCATCACGTTGAGTACATGGTATTAACATGACTTACCACTGGTGACATTTACCATGATCACTTGGTTAAGGCAATGTCTTTCAGTTTTCTTAACTGTGAAATTTTTCTCCTTCCATGCTCTATTCTTTGGAAGCAAGGCACTAAGTCCAGCCCACACTCAAAAGCAGGGGTGCCAGAGGTTGAGTGCTTTGGAAGGAGGTTTTGCTTGGGCTGGAGCAAGTTTGATTTGTGATAATATTTATTTAAATAATTTTTATTTATTTTTCTCTTTTTTTTGCAGTTTTTGGCCGGGGCAGGGTTTGAACCCACCACCTCCAGCATATGGGGCTGGCACACTACTTTGAGCTACAGGTGCCACCCAATAATTTTTATTTACTTATTTATTTATTTTTTTGAGACAGAGTCTCACTTTGTTACTGTTGGTAGAGTGCTGAGGCGTCACATCTCACAGCAACCTCCCACTCTTGGGCTTAGGCGATTCTCTCGCCTCAGGCTCCTGAGTATATGGGACTACAGGTGCCCACCACAATACCCAGCTATTTTTTGTTGCAGTTGTCACTGCTGTTTTAGCTGGCCGGGGCTGGATTCAAACCTGTCACCCATGGTACATGCGGCCAGTGACCTACCCACCGAGCCACAGGTGCCACCCTAAATAATTTTTATTTAAACAGTAATAAATCTACTGTAAACACATAAGTTTAATTCTTTTTACAAAGTTGGAAACAGAAAAGATAAGTGGAAGAGGATTGGAAAACTAAGTAGTTTTCCAGCTATTTCCTAGAGGAGGATTTCAATATAAGGACGATATTTTAGTTAAAATTGTTATTTTAAGAAGTCTGCAAATTTTAGTAGTTAGATAATTAGCCCTTCCACTCTTGCCTTAAGAATTATCCAAAAGAAATGAGAATAAGAATCAAAAGTATAAATTTCAACTTCCAAGAAATCAGAAATTTTGAAACCTCAATCCCCAACACGTGAGGAAGGGCTGCCAAATGGACAGAAAGGAGACAGGGCACAGAAAGATGATGAGACGATGCTCATCTCTGCAGCTCTCAGGCAAACTTAACAAGATAAAGTCAGATAAAACAAGAAATTAGGCTTGGCACCTGTAGTTCAAGCAGCTAAGGGGCCAGCCACATACACCAGAGCTGGCAGGTTTGAATCCAGCCTGGGCCTGCCAAATAACAATGACAACTATAACCAAAAAATAGCTGGGCGTTGTGGCGGGGGGGCCTGTAGTCCTAGCTACTTGGGAGGCTGAGGCAAGAGAATCGCTTAAGCTCAGGAGTTGGAGGTTGCTGTGAGCTGTGACGTCACAGCACTCTACCCAGGGTGATGGCTTAAGGCTCTATCTGAAAAATAAATAAATAAATAAATAAATAAAACAAGAAATTAGAAAATTAAATGTGTAAGAATGAGGAAAGAGGTAATAAAATTATCATGATTTATAGATGTGATTTAAGGAAAATCCAAGAAATGTATTTAAAATGTTGCAAATTACAAAAATTTCATAAGGTAGCTGGGAGCAAAATTGGCATGAAGAAATAACTTTATAATGAAAAAAAAGACATTGTTTATGGAATATCAGAAAGATAAATCACTTGATAACAAAAATTTTAAGAGATACTATGTTAATAGATAGTAATATCAACATTCTCAATAGGAATAATCAACATCAACATATCAATCCTAAGTTACCTCTTTATTTAACATAGAATCTACACAAACTACTAAAAAGATTTTGAGAATATTTGACTCAATAATTATACAGGAAAAAAACACAAAAAGGCAAAATCACAGGGATGGAATACCACTCAGTGGTAGTCAGAGGTTTAGTGAAGGGGAAGTAGACTACATAGAGACAAGCATGAAGAAATTTGGGGTGAAGGAACTAGGGGGGAAGACACAACTCCAAGTATTTGTCAAAACCCATAGAAATGTATACCATAAGGAATGAATTTTACTGAATATAAATTTTAAAATAAGTCAAAGAAAATAACCCCTATTAGAAGAGCCAAAAAATTCTGAAAACAGAAAGTAATGAGGGGAAATATATCAAAACATATCATAGTACTACAATAATCTCAGTATTGTGGTATTGGTAGATGAGTAGACAGATACAGGAAAGCAGCTACAAAGTGCAAAAATGGATCCAAACATAAAAAGGAATTTAGTATATTACATTTAAAATCTAGAGAGAAAAGATAGTTTTTTTTTGGTTTGTTTGTTTTTGAGATAGAGCCTCAAGCTGTCACCCTAGATAGAGTGCTGTGACATCATAGCTCACAGCAACCTCCAATTCCTGGGCTCAAGTGAGTCTCTTGCCTCCGCCTCCCAAGTAGCTGGGATGTCCGGCCATCTTTTGGTTGCAGCCATCATTGTTGTTTGGTGGGCCTGGGCTAGATTTGAACCCGCCAGCTCAGGTGTTCGTGGCTGGCGCTTTAGCCCGTTGAGCCATAGGCGCCGAGCCAAAACACATTTATTTCTGTTACGATGCTATATAAGCTCCAAGTTTTTTTTTGTAGAGACAGAGTCTCACTTTATTGCCCTCAGTAGAGTGCCGTGGCGTCACACAGCTCACAGCAACCTCCAACTCCTGGGTTGAAGCAATTTTCTTGCCTCAGCCTCCTGAGTAGCTGGGACTACAGGCGCCTGCCACAACACCTAGCTAAAGACAGTTTTAAATATATGGTACTGGTTTGCAATTTAGGGGGAAAAAAAAGTTAGACCCCACCAAGCTTTTAGCAAAATAAATTACAGACGGATTATAGTTGGATGAAGGATAGAAACCTCAAACTTTTTTTTTTTTTTGTACTGACTCTCACTTTATCGCCCTCAGTAGAGTACTGTGGTGTCACACAGCTCACAGCAACCTCCAACTCCTGGGCTTAGGTGATTCCCTTGCCTCAGCCTCCCAAGTAGCTGGGACTACAGGTGCTCAAACCCTGGCTATGTTTTTGTTGCAGTTCGGCCGGGGCTGGGTTTGAACCTGCCACCCTCGGTATATGGGGCTGATGCCCTATTCACTGAGCCACAGGCACCACCCAATACAAAATTTTTAAAACACTAGAAGAAGCAGGAGAATTCTTTTTAAATCATATAATAAGGAAGACATTTTTCTCTATGACACAAAATATAGAAGCCATAAAAGATAAATTATACAGAAAGAAAAATAATTTCTGTAAGTATGTATCATATGGGCTAACCATTTGCTTAAAAAACACCAGCATATAAAGTACAAATATACATAAATATGTCCATAGACTGGCCTGGATACATAATAACACTATCAACAAAGACTGCCTCTGGGGAAGGAGACTGAGAGATTTACACTGGAATTCATATTGTGTTTCAAAAATATGAATAAAACAACTTTTGCATTGTCTGCTCCTAACCATCAGCTTAAATAATCAAGAGCTTACTATAAAAAAGTATTCCTCACAAGAAACAGCTAATATTAAACATCCTATTTAGAAATAATATATTAACAAACAGTTCTTAGTATAATGCCTGACATACAATAGATGCTTAAATTATAATAGGTACCCATTATTTGTCACTGTCTTCCTATAACAAATTATTTTGAAATGTGTCCATGGTATTTTCAAAGTTGAGAACTCTATATGTGGTAACACTATGCACTTTAACATAAAATACTCCATTTTCTACGACTTATTTCACTGGGACAACATTCAATTAATTAAAATCTTAAAATAACTACCATTTAGACCCTTCAACAACTGATCACATCTCTTTTTATTTACCCTCCAGGCCAGTTGCATTGCTAATTCCTGAAAATGTCTTTGCTTTCCTCCCTACTTTTGAAGATATTGTTTCTTCTGGAGAGAGAACTTTACCCAATCTCTGCCTACTGAAATCATTCCTTCTAGAGGGGTCAGCTCACATCCCACTTATATACAAAACTCTCTGCAAACTGTGGACAAGTTTATTATACACACACATACACACAGAAGGGTAACAAAGATATAAAAAGTACAAAGACAGAATGATCAATTTAAAGTTATTTATTAAACAAGTTAAACACAACTAAAAGTATATTTAAAAGTCCAACATTATTGGATCCCTTTTGAAATTCGTAGCATCTATTCTGAAAACAAGTGTTTTCTCAAACTTTCTAAGAGGGAAATGATAAAAACTGAACAGATTAAAAAAAATTCTTAAATAAACAATAAAGCATATGATAAATTCAGAAATAAAAACAACCATACAAACGGTTAAACTATGAAACCAAAATGTTTCATACATGTTTATCAATGCTTCTGGTGTACTGACAAGAGAGCTAAATTGTCAATATCCAAGTTAATAAACAACATATAAACTCACCTTTTTTAAGGTATCATACTTTGTGTTATACAGAAATAATTTTAGAAAGAATGTGTGTTGGCTGTGTAAACTGCCCACATTTAGCAAAACATTTTTCATATGAACATACTTACTTACGTGAATTGGAAAACAAAACAAGTTAAAATTTAAACATCTTGATTTGACAACAATTGTGGATTTCATAGTTCTGCTAAATTCCAACATTATAATCACTGAATGTGCTATCTTATCTTTTGATAGTTACTCAGAAATTTTTTTTAAAAGAACTGCTTCCAAATATTTCAGTGTTTTAGAGCAAGAGGAAATATAACATATTTTTTGTTCATAAATTCTGATGCTTAGTGTTTATGGTTAACACAAAAAATGGTGCGATAGGGAAGAGTCCTATAGAAAAGCCCCTCTGTCTTTTCAGTAGTTCCAAGTGGTGTTATACAGTATTTCAGTGGAAATAGTGGTTGCACCACAGATTTGGCAGTTGCTTCTGTTTAAAACATAACTTTTCCCCGTAACATCCATCAAAGGCTTTTAAACATAATTGACTTTGGCAGAACACATGGAGACCATGATGTGAATGGGGAGTGCCAGTGGACTGGGGGCTTTTGTGAAAAGAAGTTTGCTCTGTGTGGATGTGTTTTAAGAAGGAAACAGGGGATGAAATAGTTTATCCAGAACTGTAAAACACATTTTCCTAATCAGATCTCATTTGTATAAATAATGTAAATCAAATGTTTACAACTTAAATGGATCCTGAATGTCTATAAGAGAAGCAAATCTTTACCTCACCCATCCCCCTTTCTATCATTCGTACAGAGGACAAAGCTTTAGTTACATACATTTTTCTGGACACAGAGGGAAAGGTCTCTTTGTTGCCTTCTCAGTCTGAAAGGGATGGGGAACGAATAGATCTGCCACTGGCAGGGCTGGAGAAAGTGAAAGGTTCCTTGTCCTTTTCTTTACTGTCATGCTTATGTTTGTGTTTATGCTTATGCTTGTGCTTCTTCTTCTTTTTCTTGTGTTCGTGGTGATGATGGTGATGGTGGTCACTGTGTTTGGAGGACGTAGATTCCTTAGTAAACACTGAGAGTGGAGCTGCTGCCACTGGGTGCATACTCATCTCCAAAGGTGATTGTTCTTTACCTTCAAAATTAAAAATACTCAAATGAGTTCCTGTTGACAACATGGAAAGTGAAACTAAAGTAAGAGGAAGCTAATGACAGTATGGAAAGCAATCTTAAGTGTTTATCACTTCCATTAAGAAAGGGAGAAGTATATAAATAACACATCCAATTATTTACAGAGTTTTCAGCAAGGCCAAGAAGTTGAATAGTCTACTTAGTTCCTTAAATTCTATACAAATTATGACATACACTAGTTTGTTACCAAATCAAGAAATAATAATTGTCTTAGAGGTTAAGACCCATATTTGTGAATGAAAACAACTCTCTCAATTATATGTTAGCATACTGGGGAGAACAGCAGTATAACTGACCTTTGAACAACACAGGCTTGAGTGTCACGGTTCCAATTATACATGTATTTTTTGGATGCAAAACATATGTATACAGAGGACCAACTTTTTGAATATACAGGTTCTTCATGGATGACTGCAGCATTTGAATATGCATGGATTTTGGTATACACAGGGTGCAGGGCAGTTGTGGAAGTGATCCCTCTATGTATACTGACTGACGACTGCATTTTAATTGTGCCATTTGGAGAATCATTTACACACACATAAACATGTTACCCTAGATATTGGTAATAATATCTCAGTGCAAATTAAATATTTCTCTAGTTATTACGAATTCCTGGGACTAGATGGGCCATATAAAGCTTCAATATCCATAAAAGGTGGAGAGTCTATAAAGAGAATGTCTCTACATAAAGATAAGAATAGTATTAGTTATCATCATTGGAGGATGCTAGTCAATCCTACTCATTATTTTGAAAATTATTAGATAGAGAAAGGCATTTATCTTTATTTTCCTGTATGCTTTATATTATTGGGTAATAGTAGATAAAGAGGAACTGAGCTTTTTAGAAGTAATCCGGTTTATAAACAAAAATAAAAGTATGGATTGAAGTATCATCATTTTGCAACCGTTAATGAATTAATGAATCTAGATCCTAAACACATATAGCAGTTAACTTCATAAAAAAGAGCTGATCAGACACTGTGTTTCCAGAATGAAGAAGATACCACTGTCTATAAATCTAAATCCAAGTAAGCTTCTAGATACAACTATAAATTCACAGGAAGTATAGAGACCTCTAACATATTAATTATACTATGGGCAAATAATTAGCAAATATAAACTTGAAAACTACAGATTAAAGAAAGATCTAGTTTCTTTAACAAATACATTGTAAAGACAGGGAAAGGAGAAAAAGGGACTAGAAGCTTCAGATTAGAAAAGATATAAAAGCAACTTACAACCACCTCATCTTCAATAAACCAAACAAGCACGTGCCCTGGGGAAAGACTCCCTATTTAAATAAATGGTGCTGGGAGAACTGTATATCCACATGTAAATGACTGAAACTAGACCTGCACCTTTCTCCACTCACAAAAATTGATTCAAGATGGATAAAGGACTTAAATTTAAGGCATGAAACAATAAAAATCCTCAAAGAAAGAGTAGGAAAAGCACTGGAAGATATCAGCCTGGGGAAAGACTTTATGAAGAAGACTGCTATGGCAATAGCAACAACAGCAATAATAAACAAATGAGATTTAATTAAACTGAAAAGCTGTACAGCCAAGGAGACAACAACCAAAGCAAATAGACAACCTACCCAATGGCAAAGGATATTTGCATATTTTGAATCAGACAAAAGTTTAATAACCAGGATCTATACATAACTTAAATTAATCCACCAAAAAAACCCCAACAATCCCATACATCAAGGGAGAAGAGAGATGAAAGGCTAGCAAACACATGAAAAAATGCTCATCATTCCTAATTATTAGAGAAGTGCAAATTAAAACCACCCTGAGGTATCAACTAACCCCAGCGAGAATGGCCTACATCACAAAAACTCAAAACTCCAGATGCTGGTGCAGATGTGGAGAGAAAGGAACACTTTTACACTGTTGGTGGGGCTGCAAACTAATACAACCTTTTTGGAAGGAAGTATAGAGAAACCTCAAAGAACTCAACCTAGACCTCCCGTTTGATCCTGCAATCCCATTACTGGGCATCTATCCAGAAGGAAAAAAAAAAACCTTTTATTATAAAGACACTTGTACTAGACTGTTTATTGCAGCTCAATTTATAATCGCTAAAATGTGGAGACAGCCTAAATGCCCCTCAACCCAGGAATGGATTGGCAAGTTGTGGTATATGTATACCATGGAATACTATTCAGCCATTAAAAAAAGGAGATTTTGCAGCATTTGTATTAACCTGGATGGAGGTAGAACACATTATTCTTAGTGAAGCATCATAGGAATGGAGAAACATGAATCCTATGTATTCAACTTTGATATGAGGACAATTAATGACAATTAATGACATGGTGGGGCATGGAGGAAGGGGAGAGCAGACAGGGACGGAAGGAGGGGGTAAGGGAAAGAAAATAGTGACTAATTCTCATATAAACTAAATTTAATTTTGACCAAAGTACATTACTTGAACACTAATTTTTAATTCAACTTGTTAATATGCTGTTTAGGATATAGCATCCTCATTTATAAGTGAAATATGTTTGTAATTTTCCTTTATAATAATATATTTTTTCCAATTTTAATATCAGGTATATCCAGATGAAGTAGAATGATTTTGAAGTATTCTTTTTTTATTACCTATAAGATTTGGCACGATCTGTTTTTTAAAATTATCTTTTATTT
>CAUYON010101889.1:0-13718 GCA_963573935.1 Arctocebus calabarensis | reverse complement strand
TTTATTTTTTGTAGAGACAGAGTCTCACTTTATCGCCCTGGGTAGAGTGCCGTGGCGTCACACTGCTCACAGCAACCTCCAGCTCTTGGGCTCAAGCGATTCTCTTGCCTCAGCCTCCCAAGTAGCTGGGACTACAGGCGCCTGCCACAGCGCCTGGCTATTTTTTTGTTTTGCAGTTCGGCCGAGGCCGGGCTTGAACCCGCCACCCTGGGTATATGGGGCCGGCGCGCTGCTCGCTGAGCCACAGGAGCCGCCCCCAAAACTTATATTTTTATATGAAGAGAACTCAGGATATTTGTTCCAGAATTCAAGAAGTCACTGAGAATAATTCACTATGTAAATGACTGTAAATGTAAAGGATATGCCATTACACTTTGAATAACAAGAGTCTACTAAACTATAAAGAGATATAAACTATAAACTATAAAGAGATAATAAAGATAAGCCAAGAAGACTGAGAACGGGCTTATCATATGCACAAAATAGAATATTTAAAAATACAACAAAATATTCCAAAACAAAAATCTTCCAAAGTCAATAATAAAAATTAGTATTTTACAGTATCAGTTTACTTAGTCCTCGGTTTGGAATATGACTTTATGAAGTCATCCACTTCTAATCAAATAAGAGTCCTGGAAATGTTGAGGCAGCATTCTGATACAGTCCCAGAGCTGTGTGAGTGGTGGGACTCTAACTGCAAAGCTAACGTCCAAGAGTCTATTTCATGAAGAATCAATAGTTAAAAATACTTGGTACAGTCCCTCTGAGACTGTCTCTCTTTGATGAAGATGTTATTTTTAACAGGCTGCTTTTAGCAGAGCTTTCACGCTAGCATGAAAAATAGAAGCCAACTGCTAATGATAAGACAATACTTCTGATTAGTTCATTATAGTAATCAGTAATACTGAATAAAGAAAAATAAAATAATATTAAGGATACATTTCATGAGCATTTAATCAATATTTATCATGAAAGCAAGAACATATTAAGACAGGAAAGTGCTATGACATTGTCGGTTTTTTCATTTGTATGAATTCAAGCGATTCAAGAGCAGTTTTGTTATGTGGGTATGTTATGTAGCGGTGAAGTCTACGATTTTAAGGTAACCATACCTAAATAATTTGCACTTCTCTGATGATTAGTAATATTGAGCATCTTTTCACACTATCTATTGAACCTTTCTATGTCGCCTTTTGAAAAATGTCTATTCACATGTCTTGACAATTTTTACTTGGATTATTTGTGGGGCTTTTTGGTAGTGAATTGTTTGAGTTACTTTTATATTCTGAATATTAACACCTTGTCAGATTCATATTCTGAAAATACTTTCTTCCATTCTGTAGATTGCCTCTCCACTTTTTTTTTCTTTACTGTGCAGAAATTTTTAGTTTGATGTACTCCTACTTGTCTATTTTTGCTTCTTTTCCCTGTGCTTTTGAGGTCTTATTAAAAAACCCTTGCCTGGCTCGGTGTCCATAGCACAATGGTTACAGTGCCAGCCACACACACCAAGGGTGGCAGGTTCATACCCGGCCCAGGCCAGCTAAACCACAATGACAACTGAACTAAAAAATAGCTGGGTGTTATGGCAGCTGTCTATTGTCCCAGCTACTTGAGAGGCTGGAGCAAGAGAATTGTGTAAGCCCAAGAGTTGGAGGTTGCTGTGAGTTGTGATGCCACAGCACTCTACCAAGGGCAACATAGTGAGACTCTGTCTCAAAAAAAGAAAAAGAAAAAAGAATTCTTGCCCTGCCCAATTTCATGAAGTGTTTCCCCTACGTGGGTATCACCTTGTACAAGTTAGAATGGCTATGATGCAAAGGGCAAAGGATGTGGAGAAAGGGAACTCTTACACATGGTTTGTAGAAATGTGAATTACGGAAAGCAGGACAGAAGTTTCCTCAAGATTAAAAAAATAGTGCTAACCTGTGATCCAGCAATCCCATTGCTGCGCATATATCCAAAGGAAATGCTACCAGTATGCCAAAGAAGTATTTGTGGGCCCATTATTATTGCAGTGCTATTTATAATAGCTAAGCTATGGAAACAACTTCAATGCTAATCTGATGACAAATTAATAAAGAAAATGTGGTATACACACAAATACTATAAGCAAAAGAAATGTTGTCATTTGCTACAATACATATGAACCCGGAGAACATCGTGGCAAATGAAACAAGCCAGCCAGAGAAAGACAGGTACTGAATGACCTCACTTTTGGTATATGGAATCTAAAAGAGCTGATTTCATAGAGTCAAGAATGGAATAGTGATTATCAGAGGATGGGGACAGAGGTAAGAAAACAGACCATGACAGGTTGGTAAATGGGTACCAAGTCACAGACAGGAAGAGTAACTTTTTGTGTTTTATTATACAGAAGGGCGACTATAGCAAGTCCTGATGTCCTGTACATTTCAAGATAGTGAGAGGAGAAGATTGAACAGTGTCACCACAGAGAGATGATGAAAGCTTAAAATGATGGATGTGGTGATTACCCCAACTTGATCATCGTACTACATGTATGGAAGCATCACACTGGACCCCTACATATGTATAATTATGCGTCAGTTTAAAGAAAATATTTTTAAAAGACGGAAAGAGCATTGACAACTTTTCAGAGACTTTCAGTCCTTCCTACAGCAAATTTATGTTAACAATGTTTTACTTGCCATAACTAACTTAGGGGGAAGCTGAGGTTCCTTTTTGCTTTTACAACTCTTCCTCTACAGTTTTAAAAATATATTGAACTCAGATATGAATATAACACATACCAAATAAACTGCTTCTTTAAAAATAATTGTAACTATGGAGATAAATACAAACAGAAACAAATAATACTGAAAATGGGGTTTACGAGGTAGATAGTAAAAGGCAAAGAAACAGCTATTTTCGTTTTAAAATTTAGTGAAAATTTAACTATTTAGCTTAGTTTTATGTTTTCTTTGATTTGCAGAATAAAAATGAAGAGATAAAAATATAAGGAAATGAAAACTAATTAAAGACACTTTTTGAGAAGTGTAATGTGAAAAAATAGAAAATAATACGGAGCTAGATATTAAAACTTAATTTACTATTAATTTTTTTTATTTTTTATTTTCCTTTTAAGACAGAAGATGTTACATCATGATTTTGATAAGATGAAAATGGCACAATATATTAGTCTGTTAAAGCTGTGACATTGAGTATTAATGAGAAAATTAAGTGATAAAGGGGGAAAAAGAAACATTGAGGGAAACAAGGTTTTCATTACATAGAAGGAGGAAGACTCAGTGTACAAAATGGATGATCTTTAGGAACTGAAGAAATGTGTGCTTGTTACAGGAGGGAAGGAAAGTTTTATGAGGTCAAAATCAAACAGAGTTTCTGGGAAAAAAAATGTTTTCTTTGGATGGTGGTTATTTCTCTTGAAGTCAGAAAATATGGTAATTAAAGAGACTGAGAGGCTTGGTGACTGTGGCTCAACGGGCTGAGGCACCAGCTATATACACCCGCCATTGTTGTTTGGCGGGTTTGAATCCAGCCCGGACCCGCCAAACAACAATGATGGCTGCAACCAAAAAATGGCCAGGCATTGTGGCGGGTGCCTGTAGTCAAAGCTGCTTGGGAGGCAGAGGCAGGAGACTTGTTTGAGCCCAGGAATTGGAGGTTGCTGTGAGCTGTGATGCCACAGCACTCTATCCAGGGTGACAGCTTGAGGCTCTGTCTCAAAAAAATAAAAATAAAAAAAAAAATAATAAAAAACCAGACTGAGAACCGTGAAATAGATACTGAAGTCAGATGTTGGAAAGAGGCAAAATAATTCTTAGACAACAAGAGAATGAACTTCCTGGGAGGAGAGAGCCCATTTAGTGGTCATAAAATTAGTATGCAAATTATTATTTTAGCACATGGGATACAGAAAAGGTGAATAATTGAATTTGCAATATTTAGTATTTTCTAGATGAGTTGTACAAAGTGAAAGGAAGATCCGTGACAAGGAAATACTCAAAGAAGTGATAGGAGAGGCGTGATGGGTTAAACAATTGCATAGAAGGTATAATAACTACTGTATAAAGGTAAGAGGAAAACATAGGAAATCATGATCAGATTATGGTTTTAAATTCATCTCCATGTTCTGTTTTAGTTTACAAGTCATATTTTGATCTCCTTCAACCAGCAAGTAGATAAATCATTCTTTACTTTCCTTCAAAGTAATTAACCCAATATTTAAAGCTGAGAGTACATGTCATCAAGACAATATAATTGAGAAAAATTATAATAAATGACATTCTCTGAATAAAGGAGAAAGAAGTAACATAAAAGACGGAGGAAGGAAGGGAAGAATTGCAAATTCCAAAATAGACACGAAAAAACCAATTTCAACTAAGAATCTAATCAATGAACTATAAATGATGATAAAATCAATTAATTATAATAAAAGGAATTTTAATTTTAGGAATAAATTTAAATAGGATTCATTATAAATAATTTACCAGAGAAATACTATCCTAACAGATGCTGAGTGGCAATTTTATGAACTTAAATATCTCTTACTTTTAAAAAAAATTAGGCTAGTTATAGCTACAGTCACAATAGATATGAGAAAACGAGCTAGGTACAGCTGTGTGTGCAGGTATACACAGATCTAGATCTGGATCTATCTAATCATGCATACAATCTAGGAAGAGATTCCTAAATTAGTCCTGTAAAACTGGACACTCAACTCCGGATGAGCAGTTATTCAGCTAGTACTCCCAGGCCAGTGTGGGTTACGCGGTGATTGCCTTTTTATAATATATGACTGCCCTCAGTCACTATGTAGTAGAGTTGGTCAGTAGGAACTGACTAAATAAATACATTTTCTCTTGCAGAGTTAAGTGTTTATGGTCCATCGTTAGGCAAAAGGAATCATTCAATTTGTAAAATACATTTTTACTTATTTTTTTGTCCTCCTTTGAGGGCTAAGCCTGACACCTGTTGCCTGGAAGAACTCTTTACAGGCCATTTGCCTGTCAAGCCACTGATTGAGTCCTCAGCCCGGAGTGCTGGTTAATAACCTGGAAGCAGACCTGAGTGCTTCTTTACTGTTTGAACTGAGCATTTGGCCATAAAGGAAGTGCAGCAGAATTATAAGAAGGCAGGTGGATAAGGAGGATTTGTATATTAGCGAAATAATGCACAGTGTACTGAGTGGTACTGGGGCACATGATAAATAATACATATAAGGAGATTATAGTTCAAAACACAAGCTGAATTTTAAAACTCCAAATAGATTAACAACTTGCACATAAAACTAAAGCTATGAAACAATGAGAGTTTACAGGTGAATATTAACCTGTATCAACGCGTATCAAGAGGCATGCTTTCCCAAGCATAAAGTCAAAGAAAGTATAAGTAAAATATTGACAGATCTAATGACACAAATACACATTAAAGTTTTAAAAAAAATGTATACAGAAGAAAACACACAGTCAAATTTAACAGGAAAGGAACAAATAAAAAATGCAACAAAGATAGCTGAAGGATTAATGTACTATATATATATATATACATTTCCAACAAATCAGTATGGAATAGTTTAACAATCAATTAGTAATTTTAAAAAGAATAAGGAATAGAAAACTCAAACAGAAAAAAACATTTATATGGTAAACATATGTACCTGGTCATGGGTTTTAGTAACAAAATTCATTTATGTGATAAAAATCATAAAATCAGTTATTAAATTCCATATCAAATTAAGAAAACTCATATACCTAGCCTTAGTGGTGAAGATAAATTACACATCATGAGAAAATGATCAGACCAATACAATGGAAGAAATTATCAGTGTTAAGGTTTTTTTGAAACTCTAAAACATGGATTATTTAGAATATTAATACTCCAATATGCACATTTAATGTTTAAAAATTTAGACAGAGATTAAAACAATTGATAATTGCTGAAAATTATGATTTTGAAAATTATTTCAAGTCATAAAAAATGATGTGATAACATATAAAAAAGAGAACAAGTAGACATGATCAAAACTGGTACATATAATAAAATGTTAGAAATAAAAATTTATAAGAAATTTTGCTAAAAACAACATTATTTACTTACCTGTAGTTCCCTCTATTTTGTAAATTTTTGATAGTTCCAGTTAATTCTTTTTTATAGTTAGAAAAAGTAAGATGAAAGACTTGATCCAGAATTTATGTCTCTGAGAAAAGTATTTTACCAGGTAAAATGTTTATAAGAATGATCATTATAATACAAAATACATATACTATAAATTGTTAAATGTGCATTATGCAGGCAAATTCTGTGTGTACCTTTGCTACACTAGGGTAATCTTTGCTTTTGCAGGTCAAAATATTAATTTCATTACTATTAATTTTTCTTTAATTTGACAAATAATAACTGTACAATTTTAAAGTTCAAAGTGATGTTTTAATACATAAAATGTATAATGACCAGATTAGGGCAATTAGTATATGCATCATCTCAAATTTTATTAGTTCTTAGTGAGAATATTTAATACTCTTTCATGTAGCTATCATGGTTAACTATAATTATCCTATAATGCTATAAAACACTGGGATTTATTCTTTCCATCTACCTCTGATTTTGTGTCTTTTAATGAATATTCCTTTATCTCCCTCTCCCTAGGTTTCTAAGTGTCTACTAATTTCTGTTCTCCTTTTTACTTTTGTGAGATAAAGTTATTTAACTTCCACATGTGAATGAGATATGCAGTGTTTAACTTTCTGCTCGTTACATTTTTTGCTTATCATAACGCTTTCCAGCTCCATCCATGTTGCCATGAATGGGAGAATTTTATTGTTTAATTATGGCTGAATTGTATTCCATTGTGTCTACATGCCACATTGTCTATCCATTCACTGTGGGACATTCGGTTGATTCCATATCTTGGCTGTTACGAATAGAGCTGCAAGCCACATGCCGATACAGGTTATCGCTTTGATATACTGATTTCCTTTTCTTTTAATAAATACCCCCATAGTGGCATTAGGGGTTCAAATGATAGTTCTTTTTTAATTTTTTTTAAATTTTAGATAAATATGAGGGTATAAATTATTAGGTTACATTGTTTGCATTTGCCAGGGAAAGTCCAAGTTGTAGTTGGGCCCTTCACCCAGGGAGCGTGCTGTACACCTTTACATTGTGCCCATGAGGTGAGACCTTAGCACTTGGCCTCCCTCCTCCCTTTCCTCTCTTCCTCTCCCCCATCCACCACTTGAATTTAATTGTGCCATTTGATCCTGCAACCCCATTACTAGGTATCTATTTATAAGAGAAGAAAATCATTTAATGGTAAGGAGATTTGCTCTAGAATGTTTATTTGCTGCTCAGTTCACAATTACTAAGATGTGGAATGAACCGAAGTGCCCATCAACACATGGATGAATGAATGAACCATGGTGTATGGATACCAATGGAATCAAAGAGATGAATACTTTCCATCTTTTGTATTACTCTGGATGGATTTGAAGAACATTCTCCTTTGTAAGGTATGACAAGAATGGAAAAAGAAGTGTCCAATGGACTCCATACTCACATGAAAGCAATCGAAAAACAACTACATGCCCACACAAGAGAGAAAATACACATGGCTGTTTTATTTTATAGCGTTTTGAGAAACTTCTCTACTGTTCCCCATAGTGATGGAGGCCATTTACCTCATCAATAATGTAAAGGTTCTTTTCTCAGCAGATTTGCCACTATTTATTTATTTTTGGCCTTTTTGGTAATAGTTATCCTAACTAGGGTGAGTGGATATCCTAAAAGTTGTATGGAACCACAAAAATCCTCAAAGAACCACAGCCAACATAAGCACAATGCACAAAGCTGGATACATCACACTGTCAGAGTTCAAATGACAGTACAAAGCAATAGTAACCAAAATAGCATAAAATTGGAATAACACGCATAGACCACTGGATAAATACACATAGACCACTAGAACTAAATAGACTACCCACGAATTAATCCATGCACATACAGCCAACTGATTTTTGACAAAGATGCTAAGAACATTTACTGGGAAAAAATGTCTCTTTCCTAAATGGTGCTAGGAAACTGGATATCAATGGAAGACAATGACTAGGGTCTAGGCAAGTTAGACCCTAACCTTTCACCCTCTTAAATGATCAACTCAAAGGTATTAAATTCTTAGATGGAAGACCTGAAACTGTAAAACCACTACAAGAAAACTTAGGAAACATACCTCAGGAGATTGATCTGGGAAAAGCTTTTATGAATAAGATCTCAAAAGCATAGACAACAGAAGCAAAAATAAACAAATGAGGTTATAGTGACCTAAAAAGCATCTTCACAACTAACCAGACGACCAACAGAATGAAAAGATAACTTGTAGAATATGAGGAAATATTTGCAAACTCTTCATCCAGCAGGAAATTAATAGCTAGCATATTCAAAAAATGCAAACATCTCAACAGCAAAAAAATGTTTTTTTAAGACCAATAATCTGAACAGACATTTCCTAGCACCATTTGAGCAAATAATCTCAACAGACATTTTGAAAGAAGACATACTAATGGCCAAAAACAAATGAGAATCTTCTCAATATCACTAATCATCAGAGAAGTGCAAATCAAAACTGTAGTGAGATATCATTTCAAGATGTGTTTTTTTTAGTAGAAGTCTAGAAATCTATATTCCCCTTAGTAGAACAGCAGCAGAAAATTCTTAAAAAGTGACATGAATAAGCACATTTTATTAAATTGGCAAACATTTAGAGAAGTATATTTAAAGTTAGTGTCTATTTAAATGAGAATTTTAATATCCTATTAATAAGAAGTTATACGAGTATGAGGTTTCTAAAATCAGTTTCACAAGTCACATCAAATACTGTTGAGTTTGATTCAGCAGTTCTTTGTGATTTTATGTAAATAATTAAAGATGTAAGCAATCAAATTATTTACAAACATTTTGATTGCAGCTTTATAAGAATAATGTCAAAACCCAAGATAAAAAGTCAATAGTGAGGAAAAGGTGAAGTAAATAATAGTACATATAAAAAAAGCCACGTTTTTAATTTATTCTTTTTTTAATTGCATGGTTCATACCTATAATTCAATTTACAGGCACATGTGATGCAATCCATTCACGTAACTAAAATAAAAAACCGCACGTTCATTTTTACTCTATTGTCCAAAACAATCTTTTCTTCCAAAGTAATAAAAATGCCCAAGCAGATTTCTTAAACATTCACAAGGATACCTCACAGCTTTTTCCTTGTGTCCATAATTCACAGTCAAGCATTAGCTTGATTTTTACTGAAAGTCATCAGAGTTTACTTTGGCTGCCTGGTATCTTACGTAGTTACGTAGAGAGGAAAAGTGTCAGGCTCTGGATTATCAATTTCCTGAGCTCCAGGCATAGATGGATATAAACATGTAAATGCCATGTTGAAATAATCGGTAATTGTCTTACTAATGCTTTTAGGGAAACAAGTGCAATCCTGCTGACAGCCTGTAGCGCTGATGGAGAATTGCGGAATCAATCTTCTTGTCGGGGAGAGCTCTTCCAAGTTTTCTCTGCACACTTCAGGCTCTTACACTCTCAGCAGGAATGCCATTATCTGTCTGGAAATGTTTCAGTTTTTATAATTCTTCTTTGGTACATTCATTTCAGGCAGAGTGAAAACTTGGCTCTTTTTTTTTTCCGTTGCTTTTGAAAGTGAAATCCCTCTCTCAGATAACACCAGAGATGCTATCTCTCTTTCCGCAATGTGCTTCTCAATGACAGAATGGAGCTATTGTGAAGCACAGCTCAGCTCATTGCTCTGGCTTTCTACCATTAATTACGTATGCCCCATCCAAGTAAAAGCAACTGGAGATTGTGGATTGCTGGTAAAATTGACTATGTACTCTCTTGGTACACCTAAATTTCCTCGCTTTCCCTGCTCCTAAATCCAGCGTTAAACTTACATGTAAGAGTGATCTTCTAAAATACTAGTACCCTAATAGTTGGGGAGTTGAGCATTTTTTTCATATACTTATTGGCTCTTTGTTTATCTGCCTTTGAAAATCTTCTGTTCATGTCTTTTGGCCATGTCTTAAAGGGGCAGTTTGATTTTGTCCTTGCTTGTTTCCTTGAGTTCTTTGTAGATCCCCCTAGTGGTCCATTGTCAATCCATGAATATTTTCTTCCATTCTGTAGGTTGTCTATTTGTTCTCTTAGTTATTTCCTTGGCTGTGCAGCTTTTTTTTATTTAATTGAGTCTCCTTTATTTATTTGTGTTTTCAATTCCCATGAATTTGTGTATAATTGAGTCTTTCTTTTGTTGTTGATTTCTAGTTTTATTCCAGTGTGGTCCGATGAGATACATAGTATGATTTTAAATTTTTTTTTTTTTATTTGTTAAGCAATGTTTGGGAACCTGAGATGTGATCATTCTTAGAGATTACTTCATGTACTGATGAATAGAATGCATATTCAGTGATTTGGGGATAAAATGTTTATTAGACCCAATTGTTATGGGGTCTCATTTAAGTCCACTGTTTATTTTCTGCTTGGATAATCTGTCCAATTCTGTAAGCGAGCTGTTGAAGTCCCTGGCAATTAAAGTGTTGCTGTTTATCTCTTTGCTTAGATCTAGAAAGGTTTGCTTTATGAGTCAGGACACTCCTGTGTTATATGCAGAAACATTTAGGATTATTATGTCTTCTTGTTGAATTGTTCCCTTTTCCTTTATATAATGACCATCATTGTCTTTCTGTACTATTGTTGATTTAAAGTAAATTTTATCTGGTATGAGAATGTCTATACCTGGTTTGTTTCCATTTGCATAATTTTTTTTCCATCCCTTCACCTTGAGTTCGTTAAAGTTCTTATAGGTTAGATGTGTTTCCTGGAGGCTGAAGATATTTGGCTTTTTCTTTTCCTTTTTCCCTTTTCCCTCTTCTCTTCTCTTCTCTTCTCTTTTCTTCTCTTCTCTTCTCTTCTCTCTTCTTTTCTTTTCAGAAAGAGTCTCACTTGGTACCCTCAGTAGAGTGCTGTGGTGTCTTAGCTCACAGCAATCTCAAACTCTTGGGGTCCAGCAATCCTCTTGTTTCAGCCCCCAGAGTAGCTGGGACTACAGGGGCCTGCCAAAATGTCCAACTATTTTTTAGACACGGGGTCTTGCTCTAGTTGATCTTGAACAAGTGAGGTCAGACAATCTACCTGCCTTGGCCTCCCAGAGATTACAGGTGTGAGCCACTGAAGGTGTGAGCCATCACACGCAGCCTGTATCTTTTTTTATTCATTTAGCCAGCCTATGTTTCTTTAGGGTTAAATTCAAACCATTTGCATTCATTGATAGAACTGACATGTGAGGTGCTGTTCTGTTCAACATTCTAATTAGTCCCTAATTGCTTTATTTACCTCTTGTACCATTGCTTTATTTGAGCTCTGAGCTTTTGCTTTGGGTGACTCACACATGAGGGTGACCATTGTGCTGACCCCTTTATAATGCAGTTCTGAGTATTTCCTGTGAGGAACATCTTGTATTAATAAATTTTCTCAGTGTTGCTTTTCTGGAAAAGTTAGTTCTCCTTCATTTATCAAACTTCGTTTTGTAGGCTACAAGACATGAGGGTGGCATTGTTCCGTTTCAGAAGACTGAAGACAAGGCCCTGCTCCTTCTGGACTCCAAGTTCAGTTGAGAATGCTTGGTGTTCTTGCATCTTGACTCACAGGAGTTCCTCCCTCCAGTTGACTTTGGGCAGTGATGACTATCTACTGTCTTGGTGATTTCCTCTTTGCAATGATTCTCTCAGCTGCTCATGTTCCAGAGAAGTTTTCCTTAATTATTTCCTCCAATACATGTTCCACACTTTTATGTTGTATTTTTCTTCCTCTGTGATGGCAATAATTCTTACATCTGGGTGTTTTACATAATCCTGCATTTCTGGTAGGCTTCGTTCTTGCCTCTTAATTATCTGTTCATCATTATTAACAGTCTAACTTAATTAGAAAGAGTTGTCCTCCAACTCTGAGATTCTTTCTTATGCCTAGTCCAGTCCATTCTTGAGACTTTCCACTGTTTGATATTTTCTAAATAAATTTTTCATATTTAGAAGCTCTACTTGGTTTAATATGTGTACGTTGATCTCTCTAGTTAAGTTTTTAGTCATTTCCTGAATTGTTTTTCTGGTTTCTTTGAGTTGGTTTTCACTTTTATCATGCATCACTGAGTTTTACTTTTTTCTTTTCTTTTTTTTTTTTTTTTGCAGTTTTTGGTTGGGGCGGGGTTTTGAACCCACCAACTCTGGAATATGGGGCCATCACCCTACTTCTTTGAGCCTCAGGTGCCACCCTTTACTGAACTTTCTTATAATACATATTTGGAATCCTTCATCTGTTATTTCAATATTTTCATTTTTTTTAGTATTCATTGCTAGAGAGCTGATGTTCCCTTTTTGGGGGATTTCTTTGCCCAGATTTTTCAAACTTCTGGAGCACTTATACTGATTCCTTCTCATTTGGAGCAGCTGTTGCTTCTTAATTTTGGAATTTCTTTATTTTATTATTTTTTTTTTAGTGTAACAAAGAAATGTCTTTTTTTTTTTTTTTTTTTTTTTTAGAAAGGACACAGAGAATGTTCAGAGCACTTCCAAAGAGACTTAGTAGAGGATCCCTCTCATGAAAAAGCAGAGGTGAAAGAGAGACTGGTTTCCTTTAAATAGGCCTTTGCCCCCCTCCCTTGTACAGGTTCTTTGTAGTGTGTGTTGGGTAGGAAGTGCTTTGGCTTTGAGAGTGCTTTGATCACGGTTTAGGTCACAGAGAGAAGCCGTGATTGTGGGTTCCCGTATTGTGATGGTTTTCTCAGTTGCTGGTTGTTGTTATGCTGTAGCCGTAGTGAGAGATGTGTGTGGGCAGACTCCTTGTCTTTCTTTCATGAGAGAAAATGGGGCCTTTGAAATCCCTTCTCTTTTCCCAGCCCTGTAGTCTTCTTAGCACTGTGAATTGTAATTGGCACACCAAGGTTAGTCTCTGAGACACGAGGTCATGCTCGTGGTGAAATGGTCTCACCCTAAACGTTTGAGTCAGTAAATGCTTGTAAAGGGCTGTGTCCATAGATAGCATAGCCAGGAGGAAACAGGTTCCAGTGTTGCTTTCATAACTAGTATTTTTTCCTCAAAATGCATACTTGACTGCCCAAGGTGGTGGGTGGGGCCCTGGAACTTCAAGGTGAGTTCTTATTCTCTGCCTGAGGAGAGGCTGGTTGGAGTGGGGCTGTGTTCTGTGGGCTTTCCCCAGGCCCCACAACAGCTGTCAAAGCCACCATCTCAGCAAAGTCCAGAGATCTGCTTTTAGCCTCTCCCGAAAGCTTCCAGGAGAGGCAGAGTGGCCTTACCTAACCCAATAGTCGTACCTTATGTAGATGGGACGTCTGAGATTCACAATTTGTCTGTCCAGCTCTCACACCTCCCTGCAGCCCACTTTCTGACCCATTGGCATGTGACTCTTTGAACTGCTGTTGGGCAGGAGTTCCCACACTGGGCAGGGAGATCCCACACTGAACTGGGAGTTCCCACACTGAGCTGGGAGCTCCCTCATTGGGTAGGGAGTTCCCACACTGGGAAGGGAGTTCCCACACTAGGCAGGGAGTTCCCGCACCAGCAGGGATTTCCCGCACTGGGCAGGGAGTTCCCTCATTGGGTAGGGAGTTCCCACACTGGCCAGGGAGTTCCCACACTGAGCAGGGAGTTCCCACACTGGGCAGG
>CAUYON010101880.1:0-36174 GCA_963573935.1 Arctocebus calabarensis | reverse complement strand
CCCAGGTACCTTTCTCTTTGGCTTCCTTCTTTTTCTGATCATTTTCCTTCACATATTTCAGGAAGCTATCTCTGCTCTTAGAGTGCTTAATATGCTCAATACGAACGTTAATCCTCTTAGCAAGAATCTTGCCCTTAACTGATTAGTTTACAACAATGCCAACAGCATGCTGGTGACACTGCAGACTTCCGTTCTGCTGTGGTGACATCTATGTGATGTGCAATTTTTAATAGTACCCATTCCCTAGATGTCTACAATATCACCTTTCTTGTAGATTCACGTGTCTATGGCCAAAGGAACAACTCCATGTTTTCTAAAAGGCCTAGAGAACACGTTTTGGGGGCCTCTCCTCTCTCCCTTTGTGCTCATCATTTTGGTGAATTGCTAGAAGATGGCGTCTCTTGCCTAAAGGCACTTCTACTATTCTTGAGACCTCAGCTGCCATAACTAAAGCTCATACCAGGTTGGGATCTCCTAAAGTAGATCCTTTAATCACTACTTATCATGTCCTCGTGTTCACTTGTCCTTCTCTTTATAATCACACTTATGACCTGTGCCTGTTTAGGTGAGATCCAGCCATCCCCCAGGCCTGGACGCTCTAAGGGGCAGACTTCGTACCCACTTTATTTGCTGCTGTTCACTACATGTCTAGGGCAGTGTGGGATCCATCCAAGCACGTGTGGGGTCAGCATTTCTTTAGTTAGTGCATCCAGTAGCAAATAGTATGGCACAAGAGAAAGATGGCAGTTTGTGGAATTAGACACACCTGAGTTTAAATCTAATCGTGACATTTTAATTTTCTATCGTCAGATGAAAGGGCTCTCAGCAACTCAAGTTCATTTCTCATCTTCTTTGATCTTTCAGTTGAACGTTCACTTTTTTTAAAATGTCAAATTAATGAGGGTACTAGTCTAGGTTACTTGTTACCAAGTTCAAGTTTGTAGTTGGGCCCCTCACCCGGGGGCCTGCTGAACACTCCCTCCCTCCGCCCGCTACCCCTTGCTCATCTACATTTATGTTTTATCTTTCGTCGGGGCATGTAGTCATTTATGCACTGGTTTCATATCCGTGTTGAGTACAGTGGACACTTTTTCCCCCCAGAGATTCAGAAAGAGAATCATAAGACAGCCACAGGCCCCACAAATTGAGGGGAATGGTTGTGAATAAAAGTGAGTGTTGATCCCTGCCGCCTGCCGCCGACTCAACCTCCTCCTTCTCCATCTCAGACACAGTCGCCCCTCTCTTTCCTTTGCCCTCAAGGTATATTGCACCCTCCTCCTCATCTTAGCACAGCCCTCTCAGGATCTCAACAGCCCCAGCCCGAATTTGGGGGCTGTCTCTTAACATCTGTACGAGAGCGCAGTGAAAAATACCATGTTTAGTACCAGAGTCGTGCTGGCCTGATGTTCCTCCACCATGCTTACCAGTGAGGTCTATTTTGAGGTTTAAAATGATGTTATAGTGAGCCGATAAAAAATATTTTGATAAAATTGATAAAGGGAATTGATAAAATGGCATCTTAGTGAATCTTGCTTTATATTTTCAGGCTTAAATGATATTTTACAGAATTATGTATAGTTTATTCCTAATCACTGTGGGAGATGTGTTTGTCCCAGCACCAGTTCAGGTTCAATTATGTTTTAATAAGAAATTTTTCTGTGCATGTGCAATCTGTAATAAAGGGTGTTCCAAAAGTTGCCATATGTAGGAAATTATAGCTAAATTATCTTTATTTACAAAATATTCATTACAATATTTTACAAAGAGGTAGCCAACACATAGACGATACCTTGTAAAACAAATTAATGAATATTTTGTAAATAAAGGTACATTTAGCCACAATTTTCCGTTTCCCTTATGGATGTTGACTCATGGGGTGACTTTTCAGATGCCTTGGACAAGGCTGCATATACTGTCATTGCAAAACATCTTATGTTTCAGTGAGAGATCGTAGAGATCAGAAATTCACAGGACTCTGAATTTAAATTCTGTCTTCAGTAATTAGGGAATTAGATTATTCAAGACAATGAAAAGCAAGCAGAGAGCAAAATCTGGATCCTGACATTAAGCCCAAAAGAAAGGTCAGATCCTAAAAATATCTTCAAAAGAGGTCAGACATCAGGGTAAGAAATACTTCATCCAGACATATTTGTGTACAAAAAAAGGTATCTCCAAACCAAGAAGAATCTGAAATGGCACAGCCTTCCATAGAGGGAGGAAAAAGATTTGACTAACACTGATTTAGTGAAAACCAAACCTGATCCGAAAGGAATGATTTTTCTTTGTTTAAGTACCTTGTGCTAAGTCGAGGCATTTTCTTTGATAAAAAGATATCAGTTACACGGTTTGGGACTTCCCATTATGAGTTTTGGAGTAACCCACGGATCATGGAGAAACTTGTTTTTAGGTTCCCTGCAGTCCAAAATAACAAGAAAAACAAAAATCACTCAGGCTACAGCTGTGGAAGGTACAACTGGGCATGGAGGCTTGATCTCCAAGAAGCTTTTGCCCAACAACCTTGTCTTGTCATCTCTGAAATGAGTTGCTAGAGACAAGTTGTGTCTAAAGATAAAAATTTCAGTGTGGATCTGCTAAATATCTACCATCAAACAGTTATAACTCAACCATATCCCAGAAAAACAATTGTCTTCAGACTTAAATCCTAACTATTTTTTTTCTCTAAATAGAAAAAGAAAAAGAAATACTAAAAATATTTTCCATGATAAACACAACGTTACATCATAATTGGCTGTCAGGGAGGCTTAAATACCCAAAACTTAAAAGCAAAGTCTCTAAGTAACTGGAAATGATGGTCCCTAAGAGTGAGTCACTTGACCTGAACACGAACCCTTCAGGTTTTTATTCAAGGTCATTTACAGTTACCTTGTACTACTTTTAATAAGCTTTCATATTTGATAGCTGAGTTAGCATCAGATTAAAACATAAAAATTAGAGTACAGGGCGGTGCCTGTGGCTCAGTGGGAGGGCACTGGCCCCATATACCAAGGGTGGCAGGTTCAAGCCCGGCCCCAGCCAAACCGCAACATTCTACTAGCCGGGCATTGTAGCAGGCGCCTGTAGTCCCAGCTACTCAGGAGGCTGAGGCAGGAGAATCTAAGCCCAGGAGTTGGAGGTTCCTGTGAGCTGTGATGCCACAGCACTCTACTGAGAGCGAAAGTGAGACTCCGTCTCTAAAAAAAAAAAAAAAAAAAAGTTAAAAAAATTGGAATACAGAAATAGGCAGACCTTACTCTCAGCAACAGTACAAAGCATTTGAGCTTTGACAGAGGAAGAAAAACTAAACAAATCATAATTTCTCAAGAACCCAGAATATTTGTTACTGGGGGAAGAGTGTGAAATTTGGCACAACACAGTAGGCCCCAGGGAGATAATCTATTATAGACAACAGCAATAAAACAAACACACAAACACAAAAATCCATATTAATCATAGTTACAATTTTTATACAAGAAAGAAGAAGAGATCAGGGAGATGTCTAAGAGTGAATAAGAAGAAAAGCAGATGATTTCTCCCTCCGAGAGAGTTGTCCAGGGAGGGAACTGGACGGGAAGACGGGACGTAGCATGACTGACTTTGTGAAATTTTCGCTGTCATCCCAACATAACGAATTTAGCCCTCCGTAAAGCAGGTCACGTAATGAGGACTTCCTCTAACCCTCTGAGCTGGGAAGATAAGAAAGCAAAACACCAATAAACTCTCAAAATAAAAAGGATTAGCTTCTTGGACATTTTCTGACTAAAGAGTGCTTAGAGCTTAAAAATCAGAACAAAGAAAATTGGGTCGTTTCTCTTTTCTCACTGCCCTTCAGCAAAAGGTTTTGTATAACAGGAGTGACTCTTGCTAATCTTTACTTTCCCCTGAGATGGGTGTCAACAAATAGCTATTAAGTGGGAAAAAAATCAATGAGTTAATGGGCAATTGAATGAAATCTACATCAATGGTTTGAGCCGAAGACGTCCTATCTCTGGTGTGTACAACATTTTTGGTAGCCAAGCAGATGAGGATGTAATGTAACTTGGGGGGTCTCCTTTTATACACAGGTGCACGTTACTATCTGGCCCTTTCCTCTCTGGGGACTTCGTCTGTGACTCTCCTGAGCTGTCTCTGCTCTTGTCTGCTAACTGCAATGGCTTAATTTGAAACTCCTTATCTCTTGGTTGGATTCTTGCCATGGCCTGCTAATTGCACTACAGATCTCCTTCATCTTTGAAGGCCCCGTCTCCACATGGGCCTCTGAGTATAAAACAGACGACACCACTTTCCTACTAGGAAAAAATGTAAATGTTAGACTTAGTTAGAACAGAGTCAAATTCAACTGCCTAGCCTGTTGAAGGAGTCCTCATCTGGGTCTGTTTATGTTTTCCAGTGAAATTTTCTTTAGTTTTTAATTTCAGATTAATATGAGGGCACAAATGATTAAGTTACAATATTTGCGTTTGTTAGGCAAGGTCCTCGTTGTAGTTATGTCCCACACCCAAGAGGTGTCCATACCCTCTTCCATTGTGCCCATGAGGTGGGAGCACACCAACCCCCTCCCACCTCCTTCCTTCCCTGTCCTCCCAACTTGAACTGAGTTTTTCTCTTGTGGGAGCATCCAGTGAAATTTTAACTCACTCTTTGCAAACACTAAATTTCTTACTTCACTTGGTTTACCATCTGGTCCTTCACATGACATAAACATGGAAAACCTTATTCCTTTCCCAAAGACCCAGCTATCTGCCTGAAAATCACGGGCTGTAACCAGACATGTCACTTAAAAGCCACTAACCATCTTCCCTGTGCCAGGCCTCTGTTAAACATTACAGGTACTTTTTGTTTAATTCTCACAACCTTCTGAGACAAGTGTGATTAGGACAAGTGGATAGCCAGGAAACCGAAATTTAAAGATAAATATAAACTCTCCTATGTTTACACAGCTAATAAATAGATTTGAGAGCTCAAGTGAACTAGGCCTGTCTGACTCCTAAGTCCATTAAATTTAATACTTCCTTAGACCTAATTTAACTGTGTCTCTAGAATATCTTTACTGGTACCTGGACACAAAGTTATGATCTAAAAAATGTTGCCCCAAATTCTCTTGCAGAACTTAATACATTCTAGTTATTTGTTACACCTCTCTTTCTTTAAGTATACGGAGTCCTTGAAAGTGCTAATCTATATTCTATAACATTTGATGGGTAATACTTTCATTATCTTTTAGTTTTAAATATTTGGTAATGTTTATTGTGATTTCCTTTGTAATCCAAATAAATACAATTTTGAGATTCCAAATATGAGAGCTTTAAAAAAAAAAAAAGAAGAAAGTGCTCGTCTAACTTCATGTTTTCCAAATGATGAGCCTGGTGGTTAGGTAAGGAAGCTTCAATTTTGGGGAAAACAGGTGGGGACAGTGTGAGAGAGTAAAGTCCTCCATTCCCAGTGAAGAGAGATGGGGGGGGATAAGAATAATTTCAGAACAAAAGTATATGAACACTAGAACATTCTACTAATGTTACAATAATGTTTTATAGACATACTCTTTGTATTCCCAAAGTATGAGAGAAGATTCAATCAATGTTAGAACTGACAACAAGGCAGAAAGTATAGGCTTCATGACAATAGAAAAAACTGGGCAGTTTTTCTATTTGATTTGTCTTTATAAAAACATCTCCACAAGTCATAGCTGCCACTCTAGTCATGGTGGGCTAGGTGACGAGTAGACACAAACTAATTTAAGTGGAAGAGATTGCCAATGCACTGAGCCCCAAAATAATAGTAATAAATTAAAATCGAGAGCGCCAAGGACCTGCGGAGGGAAATTGTTAATATTTTTGGCTTTGAGCAAAAACTATTTGGATAAAAATATTAGTCAGGAGGGCAATTCAAAGAACTTTAGGACGATAATAGAAGCCTCTCAGATGCTCCAGGAATGCTGAGCAAGGGATGTTTTCGTAACTTTCAAACATCTAGGGCAAATAGGATATTGATTAATATTAATGGACGTGACAGCAGTGCGGCCGGGAGGTCCCTCTACACCATTCGCTGACAGAGAACAGCAGCACCAACAGTAAAGATGGCGTCACCTGCTTGTCACCCACATGGCCGGGCTCTAGCAAACGAGCCCAAGATGACAGGGGCTCTGAGAGCAGGGAAGCATGGAGAATCCAAGTGCTTCACCCGGTTCCATCCCAAACAATCATGCCTATGAGAGCAGAGGAAGAGCTGCAGGCCGGTGGGGCTGTGTTCTCTGCAGTCTGGCTTTGGGACTGTGGAGGGCCCTGCGGAGAGCAAAGGGGAACTCCAGCAGGAGGGGCTGCAGCCCATGGAACCGTCTCAGCCAGAAGCAGCAGGCTGCGCTTGAAATGGAAATTTATCTTTGCGGAATTCTAAACAGGAGAAAAGGGCAGTCAAGGTTAGCCAAAGCTGACTGAGGAGCAATATTAGCGAGTGTGTGAGAGTGAAATGCTGTGAGTGAACACCCAAGGCTCCAAGGAAGCTGCTTTCAAGCTCAGACATTCTAATTTGCTTTGCTATAAAAAAAAGAAAGAAGGAAAGAAATCAAGAGGAAAATCAACCAGTTTTTCTTTTTCTAATGTTATACCCAGGAAATCAGTATTGTGCCAAAGAAATACCTGTTAGGCATTTTCCGAAATAATATGGTTTAATTTGGTCTATGATGGTTTAATGGCAGATTGCAAATGGCTCAATCCACAGCAATTTACTGAGGACCCACAATGCACAAAGCAATAGACGTTCCAGATGATAACCAGAGTCTGAGATTAATGTCTGAGAATGGACCATTGTAGGTCGTTTAAGCACATTAGTGTTTATTTGGGAGAAGAAAAATGAGGAAGAGTCGGAAGCGACTTTATCTAATTCTGCAGCCTCATTAAAACCTCCACAAGCTTATGACCCAAGAGCATTCTATACTCTAGACACACTGCCTTCCTTTCTCGCCTCCAATTTATTGCTTAAAAATACATACTTTGCCTCTCTCTTTTTTTTACTGTAGACACTTAGGAAATGTTAAATATATAGAGAAAAGAAAGAGGCACATGAACATCTACCAATCAGATTTAACAAATTGCATATCCCTCATATTCATCAGTTGAAAAAAAGAGAGTATCTCAAAAAGGTTTAAAAACTCCCTCCCCTGCCCCATCCCTTTTTTCCTCTAAGATACAATCATCATTTCCAGGATATTATATGACATTTCGGGTTCATGTTTATAGATTTACTAAACGTGTGTGCAAAATTTTTTTCTAACTTAGTGTAATTCATCCTAAAATTGCTTACTGGAGCTGTCAAGCTTGTTTCCCACGCTGATGACCTTGAATTCTGTGCTCATGGGGAGGATGTAGGGTGTGGTATTTCAGAGCGAGGCGCGGGCAGCCACAATGCCCGTGCGTAACACACCATTCTTCTACTTACTGTGTGTAAGTGAATTCTGCCTCTTTCTAAGAGTCGCTTTTTTTTTTTATTTTGGCAAAGATAAAGTAAAAATGCAGAGATAAGTCTCTAAACTTAATGTTCAGAAGAAAGAATTGCAATTTGGAGCAAACATGCAGATCTAGACTGGGTGGTCTTTGGTGTGTCGAAAGAACAAAGAGAAGGTTGGGGGCTTTATAAACACAGGGAATGTAGTTTGGAGAGAAAATCAGCATAGGCAAAGCTTTGGGGAGCTGGCCATTAATGACAATTAATGACAAGGTGGGGGTGGGGAAAGGGGAGAGCAGAGAGAGAAAGAACGAGGGGGGTGGGGAAAGGAAAAGCAGAGAGAGGGAAGGAGCAAGGGGGGGTGGGGTCTTGGTGTGTGCCACACCTTTTGGGGAAAAAACATGATTGTAAGAAGGACTTTACCTAACAAATGCAATCAGTATAACCTGGTTTCTTGTACCCTCAATGAATCCCCAACAATAAAAAAAAAAAAAAAAAAGAATTGTGCCAGGTTATCCAATCAGCTATGGATAAAACTGGTTTCAGATTACAAGAAACACCTGGCAGACTGGCAGAGAATTGCTTTTCTAGAGCAACGCTATGTACCCTGAGTCCTTTTCCTCCAAATTCCCCCGTTCTGATTTAGTTGGGCATGACTAGAATGACCTAATTCAGATGATCAACTTTCACAATTTGTAAAATAGCTCATTGGAATGTAGACGAGATTAAATAAGTTAACAATTCAGAAAAGTTCCTGGGCCAGTTCCTGACCTGCAGGGAGAACTTAGCAAATGTTAGCCATCATCATTCATATTGTTATTGCTGTTATTATTATCAGGCAAAGTATAAATATAATTAACAATGAATGGTTAATCACTCCAACAATATTTATGATACAATCATTTTGTTTCAGCACGAATAAATAATGCCACCAGGTATTGCAGGCGTATTATACGTACACCTGTCGGATGTGGGTTCCTTCACGTCTGCACCACACTGTCCTTACAATAACCTCATGTCTGGAATGACTCATCATCTGCTTCTAACTCTTTAGAGTAATCTTGGTAATTCTTGACCCTTTGTTCTTTCATATCAATCTTTCATACTAATCTAATATCCCTGAGTTAAATTCCTTTAAAAACAGCAAACAGGTTGGGTGTGTCTTCCCAAGCACTTGGGGAGGCTGAAGTGAGCAGATTGGAGTTGGAGACCAGTCAGAAGTCTCCCCTAAAAATAGAAGAACTAGCCAGGTGTGGTGGTGGGTGCCTGTAGTCCCAGCTGCTTGGGAGGCTGAGGTAAAAGGGTTGCTTCAGCCCAAGAGTCTGAGGTTGCTGTGAGCTGTGGTGCCATTGGTACAGGGTTCCCCTATTCAAGCCTGGACAGGGGACCCCAGCTTCCTAGGCCTGGGCAATTTCATAAAGGGAACGCCTTGACATTGTGTCCCAAGCTGGAGGGATTGCGTTCGTTCATTTGTTGATAGGCTCATTAATATTGGAAAGGTGGTTTTCGATCTACCAAGTCCTGGCTAAATGTACCTCTCAAGACCTTATACTCCTGGACAAAGGTCTCATGTGTAGACTTCCCAATGGCGTCTTTCCCTCCACCAGAACCTCTGGTGCTTTTCACTCCTTCTGTATTCCTTTCTTCCTAAGAAATCCTATCTTACTACTGATCTGTGGTTCATTCTTTGAATCCCTGAGACCAAGGACCTACTGCATAAAGAAATTCAGGTGGCTCGGTGCCTATAGCTCAGCAGCTAGGCACCTCTAGTGTATGTGGCACTACACACTAGAGCTGGCAGGTTCGAATCCAGCTCAGGCCTGCCGAACAACAATGACAACTACAACCAAAAAATAGCCGGGCGTTGTGGTGGGCACCTGTAGTCCCAGCTACTTGGGAGGCTGAGGCAAGAGAATTAAGCCCTAGAGTTTGAGGTTGCTGTGAGCTGTGACGCCACAACACTCTACCGAGGATGACATAGTGAAACCCTGTCTCAAAAAAAGAAAAAGGAAAGGAAAAAAAGAAATTCGGATAACACCACAGCACTCTACCTAGGGCAACAGAGTGAGATTGTGTCTTTAATTAATTAATTAATTTATAGGATATTGGTCAGAATTACATTGAAGATACTTAGTCTTCTCATGTGTGAACATGGTTTGTATCACCAGTTATATGATCTTCTTAGACTATCCTTCAATAAAGTTTATATTTTTCCATAAAGTATATTTCCTACTTCTGTAAAATACAGTATGTTCCTATGTACTTTGGTTGCTATCATGGAAAAGATTTGTCAAGTCATATTTTTAAAATATTTAAAAAGCATTTACATTTACAGTCATCATAAAATGTCATCATTACGTCCAATAATATTCATGTACTTTTATGAATTCTAATAGTTGGTGCATTGACTTTCTTTCCTTTGGAGACAGCCATGACCTTGTTGAATCGTGTCCATTTCATTTCTCTGAGTTTGTACATCTTTCACGCTTTCCTGTCTTATTGGACTGGCTGGGACGATAAGTATAATTCTGAGGGAAGTGCTGATAGCAGGCATTCTTACCTTTTTCTTAACTTTAGAGGGAATACTGAGCACTCTATCCAGGGTAATAGCTTGAGACTCTGTCTTAAAACAAACAAAAAAAACATAAATACTGAATTTTTCTTTACGTTTTTCAAAATAATCACAGTTTAACTTAAGTTTTAAGTGGTGAATTGTAGGTATAGATTTTCTAATAGTATCTCATTGTGGGTTTTTTTTGTTTGTTTGTTTTTTGAGACAGAGTCTCAAACTATGTCACCCTCAGTAGAGTGCTACGGCATCACAGCTCACAGTAACCTCAAACTCTTGGGCTCAAGTGATTCTCTTGCCTCAGCCTCCCAAGTAGCTGGAACTATAGGTGCCCGCCACAATGCCCTGCTATTTTTTGGTTATAGTTGTCATTGTTGTTTGGCAGGCCCGGGCTGGGTTCAAACTTCCCTGCTCCGGTGTATGTGGCTGGCATCCTAGTCGTTGAGCTATAGGCGCCAAGCCTCATTATGGTTTTAATCAACATTTTCTTGATTATTAGTAGCACTGAAAAGATTTTCAAATGTTTGGGGTGCAATTTTATTTCTACTTTTGTGAAGTACCTACTCACATTTCTTAACTATTTTTTTAAAAATTGAAGTATTTGCATTTTTCTTATAGATTTTTTTGTAGAAGTTCTTTATATATTTATTTTGATAGTAATGTTTGACTAATTAGTTACATGTTACAAATTTTTTTTATGCTGTGTGGCTTGCTTTTTCTTGCTGTAAATTCTATCTTCTTGTTATGGAAATACTTCATTTCATAGCAACTCAATTTGTTGCTATGAAACAATCATTTCTTTTTAGACTCTCATTTAAGAAATATTCCTCTATAGCTAGGTTATAAATATAATCTTTTTATCAATAAGATATTTATACTTTGCCTTTCATATTTAGGTTATTGAACCATCTGGAATTGGTGTTTTATATACGTTACATAGCAAGAGTCAAATTTCTGTTATGTACATGGAAATCTGGTTGCTTTAAAATCACATATCTGTAGGTACTGGCGTGGATGTGGAGAGAAGGGAACACTTTTACACTGCTGGTGGGACTGCAAACTAATACAACCTTTTTGGAAGGAAATATGGAGAATCCTCAAAGAACTCAAACTAGACCTACCATTTGATCCTGCAATCCCATTACTAGGCATTTACCCAGAAGAAATAAAATCCTTTTATCATAAGGACATTTGCACTAGACTGTTTATCACAGCTCCATTTAAAATCACCAAAATGTGTAAACAGCCCAAATGCCCACCAATCCAGGAATGGATTAACAAGCTGTGGCATATTTATACCATAGAATACTATTCAACCCTTCAAAAAGATGGAGACTTGACATTTTTTGTATTAACCTAGATGAAGGTGGAACACCTCCTTCCTAGTAAAGCATCACAAGAATGGAGAAGCAAGAATCCAATGTATTCAATTCTAATATGAAGACAGTAGATGAGCTAATACAAGGGGTGGGGTAGGGGAAGAAAGATGTGGGGAGAGGGGAGAAGAGAGGACCATGGGGGTCAAGTGTATGGCACACATCTTGGGAGTGGGACACAATTATAAGAGGGACTTTATCTAAAAAACTCAATCATTGTAAACTAATTTTTTGCACCCTTAATGAATCCCAAACAATAAAAACTAAAAATAAACAAATAAAATCATGGCTTGGTGCCTGTAGCTCAGCGGCTAGGGTGCCAGCCACATATACCGGAGCAGGGGGGTTAGAATCCAGACCAGGCCTGCCAAACAACAGTGAGAACTAGAACCAAAAAATAGCTGGGCATTGTAGCAGGCTCCTGTAGTCCCAGCTACTTCAGAGGTTGACGCAAGAGAATAGCTTAAGCCCAAGAGTTTGAGGTTGCTGTGAGCTGTGATGGCACAGCACTCTACCCAGGGTGACATAGTAAGACTCTGTCTCAAAGGACAATAATAAAATAAAAATAAATAAATATATACATAAAATCGCCTATCTAGGAAATTATCATTTTGTCATATATCGGTCATATATGCATCGCTCAGCTCAACTGTTCTCGATTTTTTCCATTGCGCCATCCCAGGGCAAATACAAAGCAGTTCTGAGTACTGTGGTTGCGTAATAAGGCTTGAAATCTGGTAGAGCAAGTTGTCCCGAAGAGGCTCTTCTCCGTTACGCTTGTGTTTGCTTTCCTTGGCATCTGCACTCCCACGTTACTTTGACAGTAAGTTGGTAAGATTCTAAAATAAAACAACAGCAACTGCTGAATTGTCATTGCCTCGAATCTGTTAACATGGGCCTTTCCAAGCTGTCAGGAAGACACAGGCCTTCCTGTGCCCAGATTCTCCTCTATCATGTCGCTCAGAGACCCTGGACACCTCCTAACTTCCCCATACAAAACTTACACCTATTTTGTTAGATTTTTCCCTTGGGCATTTCATATTATTTTTAATGTTATATAAAAGGTACCTTTTAAATTTTTGCCATTGCAAATGTCATTGCTTTGAATTGCAGGGTGGGTTTGAGTGGGATAAGCGGTGAGCTACGTGGAGAGATGGATGATTAATTATCAGTATCAAATCGACCTCTTAGTGTGAATGCAGTGGATTTTTATGTTTCCCAGAAGTGTCTACTGCTCAATTATTCGTTTCTCTTGTGTTTCAGTTGTGGTACTGGAAACAGGTAAAAACCAACGAGTAATATGATAACGTCAAAAAACCTGCAAAGAATATCTCAGGAACATTTTGACTATTAAACAATTCATATTGCTCTTGACTTTTAAGCACACATTGGGTGTAAAATGCCTACAGAGTGACATCCTTTATCTAACCTTGTAATGTGATGGCTCGTAAATGTTAACACTTTGTGTAGTTTTGCCTTCACAAAATTATTTCAACTGGTTTAGGTATATTTGAAAGAAAACATTCAGTTTTCATCTTTATTGAAGTAATTTGCATCTATAAACTTTACTTTTTAGGCAAATGGCATGGAGCCTTCTTTTGCACTCTTGGTCCAGTCTCTGCAAACATCACAGATATGAGTCTATGCATGTTAGTTACAGACTGTGGCCTGAGCTCATGATAGGACAGTTCATTTTTCTTCTTTATTTGTTATAAAACCATTGGAGCATTTTAAAGTAGAAGAGTGATGTTAGCTGACTTTAAATTTGATTATCAATGATATGTGCACATTTTGTTTAATTTAAAATATTTCAATGTAGGCTGGGTACAATGGCTCATGCCTGTAACCCTAGCACTCTGGGAGACCAGTGGATCACTTGAGCTCAGGAGTTCGAGACCAGCCTGAGCAAGAGTGAGACCCATCTCTACTAAAAATAGAAAAATTAGTTGGGCATTGTGGCAGGCCCAGCTACTCAGGAGGCTGAGGCAGGAGGATCTCTTGAGCCCAGGAATTTGAGATTGCTGTGAGCTATGACACCACAGTACTCTAGCCTGGGGCAACAGAGCGAATCTCTGTCTCACTAAATAAAAATTATGAAAAAAAGAAAGAAAAAAACAGTATAGGAAAAGAAGAACCATAAGTGTATGGAAATCATGTAAAAAAAAAGTATTAAGAATGAATGAGTGGGTGTTGGTGTAATAATGAATGCATGGTCATTGGTGTGATAATGAATGAGTGTTCATTGGTGTGATAATGAGTGAGAGGTCGTTGGTGTGATAATGAGTGAGTGGGGTATTGGTGTGATAATGAGTCAGAGGTCGTTGGTGTGATAATGAGTGAGAGGTTATTGGCGTGATAATGAGTGAGTGGTCATTAGTGTGATAATGAGTGAGAGGTCGTTGGTGTGCTAATGAGTGAGTGGTCATTGGTGTGATAATGAGTGAGTGGCATTGGTGTGATAATGAGTGAGTGGTCATTGGTGTGATAATGAGTGAGAGGTCGTTGGTGTGATAATGAGTGGGGTATTGGTGTGATAATGAGTGAGTGGCATTGGTGTGATAATGAGTGAGAGGTTATTGGTGTGATAATGAGTGAGTGGTCATTATTGTGATAATGAATGAGTGGTCATTAGTGTGATAATGAGTGAGTGGCATTGGTGTGATAATGAGTGAGTGGCATTGGTGTGATAATGAGTGAGTGGAGTTTGTGTGATAATGAGTGAGTGGCGTTGGTGTGATAATGAGTGAGAGGTTATTGGTGTGATAATGAGTGAGTGGTCATTAGTGTGATAATGAGTGAGAGGTCATTGGTGTGATAATGAGTGAGTGGTCCTTAGTGTGATAATGAGTTAGAGGTCACTGGTGTGATAATGAGTGAGGGGTCATTGGTGTGATAATGAGTGAGAGGTCGTTGGTGTGATAATGAGTGAGTGGCGTTGGTGTGATAATGAGTGAGTGGCGTTGGTGTGATAATGAGTGAGTGGCATTGGTGTGATAATGAGTGAGTGGTCATTGGTGTGTTAATAAATGAGTGGGTGTTGTTGTGATAATGAATGAGTGGTCGTTGGTGTGATAATGGGTGAGTGGTCATTGGTGTGATAATGGATAGGTGGGCATTGTGATAATGAATGAGTGGGTGTTGGTGTGATAATGAATGAGAGGTTGCTGGTATGATAATGAATGAGTAGGCATTGGTGTGATACCATCCTGAGAGGTCAGGTAGAATGAGATGATCCTGAGTTGACCATTAGATTTGACCCCTAGAGGTCCTTGTTGACTGTGATGACAATGTTGCAAAGGAATGGTAAAGTTGTAAATGCCCTGAGTAGAGCCCAGAGAGAAAGTCAAGATCTGAACACAAACATTGGCGTGGTGTCTGCCAGGATTTTTCACCCTATACGTACCCTTTTCCTGTTTGAAGTAAATAAGTAAGTTGTGGGGAGTTACAGTGATGTTACATAAACATCCCGTTTCAAATCCAACTCCTTCCACTCCTTCCTCCAAGTCTCAGCGTGTGGCTGCCTGGGCCTGGATATCTTCTTTCCCCTTGACCGGCTAAGTCCCAACATCCCTCCCATCTCAGCTTTAACAGAACTTCCTCAGAGATGCCATTGCACCCCGCCCAACTCCAAAATTACTCCCTTTTCATTTTCTCTTGCTGCACCCTCTACCTACCCTCACTGCATTTAACACAGTTGATGCTAATGTGTATCTTTCTTGTTAAAATTGTCAGTCTCGTTCATCAGAGAGCCTGTCTACTTCATTACACACTACCTGATATAATGTAGGCACTTAAAGGACCAAATGAATATCAAAATGAGCCGGGAGAGGAAGGCGGCTGGCTGCACAGCCCGTCCTGCCAAGACTCAGCTTGGCCTCCTGCTTTGGTTGCTCTCGACTCTCAGCCTGACCCATAACAATGGTCTGAGATGTGCACATCAGAAACGCTTCTGATTCTTATTCTCCTGCCATACTTTGCCCTAGAGGCAGCCCCTGGATGAGCCTAGTGGACAATTTCCTGATTCTGAGACTCTACAGCTGACAAGGTGTGAATCCCACCAGAAAACTGGAAAGATCTCTCCGGGGCAAGACGGGCACTGAATTGCTTTAGGTCAGCAGGCCTGGGTGGGCTGTGCTGCCCACACGGCACCACTGACAGCCGCAGTAACGACGGGGAAGATGTTTCCAGGTACCTAGAACCTCGTGTTAGTCATTGGTCAGATCATTTCATTCATTTCATTTTGTCTCATTTATTTCAACTATGAGTTAAGTACTGTGGCAGACATTGTTCTATATGAAAACATCAGAAAAATGAGTAAAATTATAACCTACCTCCAGATATGAACCCAGAGTAATCTGATTCAAAAGTCACAACTCTTGACCTTAAGTCACTCTCCACTGCCCTGTTTCCAGGTCCTGTTGTCACGCCCCCCCGTCCCACACCATCTATATATACACTGAGCGTGTTACAAAGGCTAAAGCACCAGCCATGTAAACATGAAAGAGATAAAGTCTCCATCTTTCTTTAAGGCTGCATAGTATTCCATGGTGCACATGTACCACAATTTATTAATCCATTCGTGAGTCGATGGGCACTTGGGCTTCTTCCATGACTTAGCAATTATGATTTGGGCTGCAATAAACAATCTGGTACAAATATCTTTGTTATAATGTGATTTTTGGTCTTCTGGATATATGCCTAGTAGAGGTATAGGTAGAGGTATAGATTGTAGGATTGAATGGACGGTCTATTTTTACATCTCTAAGTGATCTCCAAATATCTTTCCAAAAGGAACGTATTAGTTTGCATTCCCACCAGCAGTGTAGAAGTGTTCCCTAACATATTCTTCTTAGCAAAGTATCTTAAAATGGAAGAAAAAGTATCCAATGTACTCAGCCCTACTATGAAGCTAATTTATAGGTTTCATATAAAGGTTATAACCCAACTATAGCACAAGAATATGGGGAAAGGGGCAAGGGAGGGGAGGGGAGGGAGGAGGTTGGGGTGGAGGGAGGGCACCTGGTGGGACCACACCTACGGTGCATCTTTGAAAGGTACAGGTGAAACTTACTAAATGTAGAATATAAATGTCTTAACACAATAACTAAGAAAATGCCGTGAAGGCTATGTTAACCAGTTTGATGAAAATATTTCAGATTGTATATGAAACCAGTACATTGTACCCCATGATTGCATTAATGTACACAGCTATGATTTAATTTTTAAAAAAATGGCTAAACCAAAGACCCAAAAGATACTTGTATCAATACAGAGCACATGATTTGCCACACTGGCTGCCAGGAGCAGGCCCACCCGGAACGGTGGGGAGAGGGAGGGTGACTCAGAGTTCTCGACTGGTCCCCACGGTCCCCTCTCTCGGGCTCTGACCACTTGAAGCCATGCTTCAATTCTGTGCTCAGAAAAGGGAATCTTGACAGAACAGTTGTGTGTCAATTCAGATTACTGAGGAAGATGCCTGGCGTTTATTTTCTCTGTCTAAATGGCCGTGCTGATGTCTGGGAATAAAAATTACAAGGCACCTCTGGGCTAATATCATAGAATTGGCCCTTCCTGAAGCAAAAGACAGTTGAGGGTGAGGAGTGCGCTTTCTAAAGCGAGTGTTTGGCAGACGAGCACCTTTGTGTGCAGGATTGGCTGGTGTTTGTTGTGGAGACTGTTTGTTCCAGAAACTTTGAAGAACATATGCCAGGGACTAAACACTGCGTAATGACCTGCTGTAGGGGTAGCCTCGCTTCTGGACTCGCAGCTGCAATTCTGATGTCTTGTTTGCTGCCGACATCTGAGAGATGAAGTGGCCAAATGTTTCGGTCCTGCAAAGGGATTTCATCTGAGCGAGGCAACGCTCCCTCCATTTGTTCCTCGCCTTAGAGACTGAGGTTTGTTAACCTCACAAGAAATTTCGTCATCCACAAGTTCATAACAGCACTGGCCTTGCAGGATGCCCGTTCCCAATTACGTAATATGTTTTATAGTTTCTCATCCAAGCAGGATGGTAAGTACCAGGGCTGTCCTATCATTATCCAGCCACAGAAGACTTGGGGCGGCTTACTATGATGGGAGAAGGTTTGATTGGAGTATAAGATACGGCTTTGGGGGAGCACAGGGGGAGTTAGAAAGCAGACTGTCGGATGGCGAGGGAGGGAAACCTGATCTGAACAGGAGCAAGCCAGGCTGCTCCACTCAGGGCCAATCCCCCGCCCCAGGCTCTGCTCGATTTTGGCAGACAGTAGGAAGGGTTTATCTTTTGTAATTCTTCCTCTTTGCCCCAGTTCTGTGCCAGAAGCTAATGAGTGACTTGCGGCCTGTGTGGAAAGGCACAGGATTGGGAGGGGACCCTGAGCCACCCAGAGCCGGGGTGGGACTGCAGCTCGGCAGGGGAGGGCGGACGGCCTCCGGTCACAGGGCGCAGGAGCCGGGTGCCCTCACCTCATCCAGGACTCAGCACGGACAGTGGCAGAGTCGTGTCTTGTACCTTCCTTGTCTGTATCATGGAACTTCGTGTCCTGGCTCCTACTTCATACAAAGAAGACTCTCCCTCGCTAGGAGTCTTCTCACCTGTCTGTCTCCAAGGGCGAATGTTTTGTGTGTGCTGTGGTTTTCTTCTGCGGACTGCAGCAGACCGGTGCCCAGCGTCCATTCCCTCCCCGTCCACTCCTGAGTTCACTTGTGGCTTGGTAGACACTTTCTGGAATGTTGAGAACTTCCCACCCCAAGCACCTACCTTCCCTGCCCCTCTGCCTGGGGTTTTCTCCAGTGTTTTGCAGAAACTTAACTTTCTGCGTACTTTTTTGCAACTCAAAAGCGTGTGTAGGGAGGGGGTTAATAATCTCAGATCCACTCCCAATTAATTGGGAGGACAACAGCCACAAAATCAAGGCAGCCTCCACCTGCTCTGGGGGCACAATTCAGACGGGCACTCCCTCCTGGGGGGCTTTGAGAATCTCCACTAGGACCGAACCCCAGTTTCCCGCCGAGGTCAGCACACAAGATAACACACCCTCTCGTGGCTTTTCTCCCTCCTGGAATCATGGTCCCTTCTTGTTTGTACTTCCAGGGGTCATTTCACAGTCATCTGGATCTAAATCTTAATCTCAAGGTCATCTTTTCTGGGAAAAAAAAAAAAAACAACAATCTAAGAGATGAACCAATCTGTATTAAGAAGGAAGGACGGAAGCAAAGAACAGGACTTTCTCCCCAGGGCTGCGTGTCCTCGGAGGACACTCCAGCAGGTGGCTCAGCTGGCCCTTCCCAGTGGCCCCCCAAAGCCCTGGCATCTCTGAGAGGTCACTTGCTCGACTCTAGGGGACACCATTCTGTCACTGCCAGGGCTGGAGCCAATGGATCGTCCCACTGTGGTCTTCCTATAGCCACACTGGCCTGGCAGGGCGCCGGCCTGTTACAGGCTGGGACCGGCTCAGAGCAAGCAGTTTCCAACCTCTGTGCCAGTTCTCTCTGTCCTTTGTTTATCAGAACAGCTGGAATTACTGACTGGAACTCCTAAGGGGAGGACAGAAGTTGCAAACAACCAGGGCTGTCTACACTGCATGAGCGGAGGCGGACAGAGCCAGCAACACCACAGAGCATTAACTTCCAGACGTACACATTTACTGCAGACGGTCCACGGCCAGGGTGGGAGAGCGTGGCAAGGGCGCCCACGCCGCAGGAGGAGAGCCGGCGGCCCCAGGTGCCCTTTGCCAGCCATTGCTCAACGGGACTCTAAAACCAGTTTCCCCGGAGTTGATGGAATGTTTGTTTGTTCAAAGAGAATTTCTCTAAAATCCAAAGGTCAATTTCGTTGATTCACGTCTGCACCACCAAGTGCCGCCTTTTACCCCTCCCTGGTGACACGGCCTACAGCCTCGTTTGTGCCACCTGGGCACCAGCGATAGGTTTCCTTGACCAGCCCCCCCCCAACAGCTGCAACTTGATGACTGCTCCCCCCCACCCCACCAGGAAGGACTCACAGGTGCAGAGAGGCAGATCACAGGTGTCATGGGGGGAGGAGCAAATTTAAACATTTCAGGGACCTTTGTCACGTTCATGTTCTCATCTCATGCCTGAGAAGAGAGTTGGCTTTTAGCAGGTGTTCATCAGATGTAACTTGGATCTTTGGATACATGCAGGAATGAATAATGAATCTATGCATATTTCTTCCAGCTTGAAGTGTTGCATTTTAGGCTATCAGTCTATTTTCTGAGTAATAAGCTCTGTGCATAGGAGGTGCACGTAAAAATGTGAATTAATGGGTCCCTATGTGCCTTAAAGGGCTTTGCAGAGAGTAGCGCTGCGAGGGCTGTGAACGTGCCCCCACTTAGCCGCTGGTGAAACCGGGGACTGTACCCATTTCTGTGATAGTACCACTGAGCCTGGTAAGACAGCTTTTTAGATGGACTTTCTGTTTCAATATATGCTGCTTTCTTCATGTCCTATTTTTGTATCAGTTTTTTTGAGACATTTAGGTAGATCTAGATAGTGGGAAACGACAGAGCTATAACTAGTTTCTAGATACATTTTTTTTTTTTAGTTTTTTTAATTGAATAAGAGTCTGCCAGTGGTCATCAGTGCAGTCAGCTAGTCCCTAAGGGCTGGTGCTAGCTGCATTATCTCCACCATACTGGAGCAGGCCCTGCGTTTGATAAAGCCATAAATGAGTAAGTAACAGGTGCAGTCATTCCAGTGATCTTTATCCACTCAGTGCTGTTTTGCTACATCATTTTCCTTATTTCATTTTCTAATGGCATTGTGGAATTGAGACTTTTTTTTTTATTCATTTATTTATTTTTTGCGGTTTTGGCTGGGGCTCGTTTTGAACCCGCCACCTCCGTGGCATATAGGGCTGGCGCCCTACTCCTTTGAGCCACAGGCACCGCCTGAGACATGTCATGTTTTACTGTCGTATGGCATTGACTGTTTCTGGAATGTTCATAAGGAGTCTAATTGGACTTCATATTTCTTATATGTAACAATAATGATAATGATAATAATCATGATAACAGTGACCGTTTTTGAGCATTTTCTATGTGCTAAGCTCTATTAAGTACTTGGTATGCACAATCTTATTTACTCCTTAAATTAAACTTTTGAAGCATTTGTTAATATTTTCAACTTACTTATAAGGAAGAAGGGAAATTTAGTGGTAAGTAATTTGGTCAATATCATATACAAGGCAAATAGAACAAAATAAGTTTCAAATTCAAGTCTGTTTGAGCCAAAATTCTTTACTCCTAATTATTTTATTAGCATGTAGGCAGGAACACTTGACAGAAGGCTAAAATTAGTATCAGCATAAACAAATATGGGATTTGGAATAACCGCAGCTATTATCAGATGTGAGGCTGTACACCTAATAAATCACATACATTAACCACTCTATACAGGTCAGAACATTTGAACTCCTGGAGTTCACGGGACTGTCCATTGGTGACTAGCAACTAAGTCAGTAGAGCTCAGGGTCAACCCAGCTGTCTGACTCTAGAGCTGTACCAGCAGCCCTGCGACTATTTACTGTGAAGGTAAAAATTTCCCGAGTATCTATAACAGACACTTACCATTTTGTTCTCTGGGTGGCATCCACCCTCTCTTCTTATCAACACCTTGCTTTTGCATTTTATATATATTTTTGTGTGTGGAGGAGCAATTACCTCTTCTCATTGTTTACATGCTTTTTAGAGTAGTGAATCCATGTGATTTCAACTTATTAACTCTTGTGGGCAAGATGTGGACGGACGATCTACATTTGACCACCGGGTACTTTTTTTCATAAACTTGAATCATGATGAATGGGTGTTGGTGGTAAAGACGCGATTGGGATGTATTAGTCTCATTTCTTTTCCATCAAATGTTCCTACTTTCGGATCAGGCTATCGGCTCCCTCACGCAGGGCCCTGAAGCATACGAATAAAGTAAATCCTTCCTTGGACTGAATTTTAAAGAACATATCTCACAACTTTGCTGGAGAGATGGTCTAAGATGAGATTATATCTTGGTCATGGTCAGGAGCTTGTAGTTGGATAATCTATTGAGAAATTTAGCAGGACCCTGATTAGAGAATTGCAAACAAGTGAGCAGTTAACAATGTACTTGAAACAAATGAAAAATAGAAAAATGTCAGTAAAGACACGTGTAAAGAAGAACTGACTACAAAGTTTAGAGCTGTTGTTCTATTTTTCTAAACAAAGTTTAGAAAAAAATAAAAAACAACAACAACAAAATTTGTTGGATAAAGACTACCTGAAATGGAAGACAGAACAACAGAAATTACCCCATCTTAAAAAAAACCCAACACACAGAGAGGAAATAGACTGAAAAAAAAAAAATAAACAAGCCCTGGGGATAGGTGAGATGGAAAAGGAAAGATTTAATATTTTTATCATTAGAGTCACGGAGAGAGAGGAGAAAAGGATTGAGATTTAAAATTTACTCAAACAAATCATGGCTGAAAAGTTTCCAAATTTGTCAAAGGACACAAACTTACACGGTCAAAACCCTGAGACAACAAGGTTGTATCCAAGCAGGATACAAAAGTCCACACCAAGGCACATCATAGTGAAAACTCTGAAAATTGGAAGCAGACACAATTCTTGAAAGCAGCAGGAAGTGACACTCGATGAAAAGCTGTCTGAAAAACAGCAGATTTTCGATCCCAGTCTACAAATGCCAGAAGGAAGTAGTAAGCTTCTTTCCAAGTGCTGAAAAAAAAGGACAAGTCAAATTTTTTTAGGAATGAAAGGGAAATCAAGACATTCTGAGATGAAGCAAAACCAACAGGATGTATCAGAAGTTGACCTACAATAAAAGAACAGCCAGAGAAATTTCCCTAAACCAAAGGGAAGGGAAAAAGAAGCGATTCTGAAATGTCAGGTAGGGAGGAAGAGCAAGGGAATTCTATCAGGTAACATGTAGCAAAAAAAAAAATGGATAATTGCAACAGACTTCCCATCTACTCTTGAGTTTTGGCATTTGTAATAAAAATTTTACAGTTAGATGTCATTCTCAAAATACATCAAAGAAATTTTCTAAATAATTTCATTGTAAATGGAGGAAGGTTAAGGTATGTATAATAAGGTGAGATTGCTACACTTCACGTGACTGGTATATCGTACCCTGCAAAGCTTTACGTGTATAGTATGATACTGAAAGCAACGACTGGAAATACTATTCAAAGAGTTATACTCAAAAGCACTACACGTAGGTGTAAATAATATTTTTTAAATGTTCACATAACCCACAGGAAGATCGGGAAGATAGAAAAATAAAACATAAAGAAAAGAGAGAGAGAGAAAATAAAATATAGCAGCCATAAACCCTAATCTATCAGTAATGACATTAAAGGTAAATATTCTAAACATACCAATTAAAACCGAGAAATTAACAAAATTTATTTTTTTACAAAAGACCAAATGATATCTTCTCTCGAAGAAACTCACTTCAAATGTGATAATACAGATAGAAAGTATAAGGAAGGGAAACAATAAAGTATGAAACCAATAATTGATAAAACTGAGAGTGGGGATATAAAATCAGACAGGCTGTAGCAGAGAGAATATCATTGGGAACAAAGATGGACCTGACGTGATAGAAACATCCATCCACCAAGAAAACACAGCAACGTTAATTGTGTTTTCACCAAATAGGAGAACTGTAAAATATGTGAGGAGAACAGCTGATAGAACCGAAATGAGAAATATATTAATTCAAAATTACGTTTGGGGACTTTAATGCCCTTCTCTCAGCAACTGATAGAACAACCAGATGGAAAATCAGCAAATATACAGAAATCAGCAGTATCTCGCTAACACATGACCTCATGGCCGCTGAATTTAACATCAACAGATACGATGCTTCACCCCAACACAACCAAACGCATGTTCTTTCAAGCACTGACAGAGCAGTGTCCCAAGATAGACTGTATCTTGGGACATAAATAAACCTCAGCAAACTTAATAAAGTTAAAATTATATGGATTGTGTTCCGTGAACATGATGCAATCAAATAAAAAAACAGTGACAAAAAGACAGAAGGAAAATCTCCAGACACCGGGAAACCAAACAACACTTCATAAGTAATTCGTGCATCAGGGAAGAAGTCTCAAGGGAAATTACAAATATACCTATATTGGGTAGCACCTGTGGCTCAGTGAGTAGGGTGCCAGCCCCATATACCGAGGGTGGCAGGTTTGAACCCAGCCCCAGCCAAGCTGCAACAAAAAAATAGCCGGGTGGTGGGGCAGGCGCCTGTGGTCCCAGCTACTTGGGAGGCTGAGCCCAAGAGCTGGAGGTTGCTGTGAGCTGTGATGCCACAGCACTCCACTGAGGGTGACAAAGTGAGGCTCTGTCTCTAATATATGTATCTTATTGAAAATAAAAATCCAAAGTAGTAAAGCATTTGGGACATGGCTAATGCAAAGAATGAAGGGAAGTTTATAGCAGTCAATGCCTACATTAGGAAAAAGAAAAAGTCGTGGTGGGGCACGGTGGCTCACACTTGTAATCCCAGCACTCGAGGAAGCCAAGGCGGGAGGATCGCTGGAGCTCACAAGTTTAAGACCAGCCTGAGAAACATAGTGAGACCCTGTCTCTAAAATATAGAAAAAACTAGCCAGGTGTTGTGGCAGCGTCTGTAGTGGCAGCTACTGGGGAGGCTGAGGCAGGAGGTTGGCTTGAGCCCAGGAGTTTGAGGCTGCTGTGAGGTGGCCTGACACCAAGATGCTTGAGCCCGGGTGACAGAGTGAGAATCTGTCCCCACCACACACAAAGAAAAGAAAAGTTATCAAATTAATAACCGAAGCTCCCACTCGCATGAACTAAAAGAGAATAGTGATAGTTACCCAAAATGAACAGAAGGAAGGACGTAAGAAGATTAGAGCAGAAATTATTGAAATTGAAAGTAGAAAACTATTGGAATAAAAACTGATATTTTAAAAAGAGCAATAAAATTATTAAAAATTCTCCGGCAAGACTGATAAAGTAAAAAAGGAAGATACAAAGTGATAGGGTAACAGGAATAAGACAAAGACAGACCTTTCAAACACCAAAGGACAATACGGAAATACTACAAAGATGTCACACACATACATTTGATAATTTAGGTGAAACAGGCCTGCTTCTTGAAAAGCACCAACTACTACAGCTCACCCAATATGAAGTAGATAATAATTGAATATTCTTAACTATTAAGAAAATTGCATTGTTGTATTAAGGACTGAGGAAAAGCTTCCCCTCTGCCCTCTGTGTTCACTAAAAATGAACTGACAACACGCAGATAAAAAGAGCATACAAATTTATTTAATGTGCCCAAACAGGGAATTTCAGGATGATTATCCAATAACCCAGTAAGGTCCAGATGCTTATAAACCCCTGGGAGAAATGTGGTCATTTTGAGTGTCAGTAAATTATATTTATTTTATTTTATTTATTTGACAGAGTCTCACTCTGTCACCTTGGGTGGCGTGCCATGGCACAGCAATCTCAAACTCTTGGGCTTGAGCAATCCTCTTGCCTGAGCCTCCTGGGACTAAGGTTCTGGCCATGAAGCCCAGCTAGCTTTATATTTTCAGTAGAGACAGGGTCTCACTCTTGTCCAGGCTGGTCTCCAACTCCTGAGCCCAAGCAATTCACCTGCCTCACCTTCCGAGAGTGCCAAGATTGCAGGTGTGAACCACCATGCTGGCTAGTAAATTATTTTTAGAGGGAATGAATAAGCCCAATGTTCAGACAATGGCTAATAAATTTTCTCTTTGAAAATTAAACAGGACCTAAGAACAGACGATAGTTTGAAATAATGTTTGTGTTCCAGGTGTGGTGTTTAACATTCAGACTCTTTCTCTGTGATATGAGTATTCCAATCTTCTCCGGTTAATGAAATATCAGGGAGAGGATCAAAGGCGACTGTGTTGCTCTTTGGTGAGTGGTCTGGTTTCTGGGCAGATAAGGGAGATTCAGAGAACAGCCTCAGCCTGTGCTTTGGGAGAAACAAATCCCTAGGAGAAAAGCCGGAAAGGGGAAAGCCGGCACGAGCTTGCGGCAGCAACTTCAGTTCAGCATTTCAAAGCACCAGGTTTTTTGGTGTCATTTTCTAGGCCCCGAGAGTTACTAAAAGCAGAACAAAACCTCCCAAACAAATCTTTAGGCCCAGATGGTTTTACTGAAAAATTCTACCCAATATTTACAAAGGAATTAGCACAAATTTTACACAATCTGTTCTAGAAAATCGAAGAGGCAGGACTACTGAATTATTTACTTATTTTATAAAGCCAGTAATAACCTGAAACCCAAACCAGAGACAGCACCAGTAAAAACAAAAACACAAAACCTTCAAGTTATAGACTGATGTACCTTGTAAACTTAGTTGCAAAAATCCTTAACAAAATATTACCAAATAGAAGTTACCGACATTCAGCAATAAATATACACCTTGACCAAGCAGAGGCGTAAGGCTGGTACCGTGTGTGAAAATCAATCAGCGTAACCACCACATGAACAGGTGAAAGAAGAAAAATCACATAACTATGGCAATGATCGTATGGACGGCTTTGACAAAATTCAACACCTATATCTGATGAAAACTATTAGAAAACCAAGATCAAGGGAGAACGTCCTCGACCTGATAAAATAAAAACCTATGAAAACCTACCTGTGGCAAACATTATTCTTGCTGGTGAAAGGCTGACAGTTAATGTTACGTGTCAGCTCAACTGGGTTAGATTATTAATTAGATTATTAGTCCTAATCTCCGTGTGAGTTTGGGTGAGATTAGCATTTGGATTGGTAGACCCGGCAGATCATCCTCCTCTGGGCGTGTGAGGATTGCCAAGCCCCTGAGGTCTTAAACAGAACAAAAGGTGGAAAAAGGAGGAATTCACCCCTTTCACTTTCTACCTGCCTGAATTTATTCCCAGCAGCTTTATTTGTCACAGACAAAAACCAGGAGCAGGTAACGCGCACCCCAAGAGCTTGGTGATGAAACAAACTGTATGAGGTTGATATCGGGAGATATTACTACTCGGCAATCAAGAAATGAGCTATTGACACAACGGCAGCTCTGATGTGCTGAATCAGAGTCGTCCCAGAGGCTCACATGCCTGGGGACTCCGCGTCCGGCTGACTGAGCACCAGGACAGAGTTGGAGAGTATTTTATTTTTTTCACCCTCTGGTTTAGGAAATGGGCTTTCCATGGATATGCAGAATCAGGACCTTCAAACCGTGTTCTTCTGACTCGAGGTGGTTATCCTGGGCTTCCTTTGCCGTGTTCATCTTAACCTTGGTCAAATCTCTAACAACGCAGGCCTTCTTTCTGTCTTTTCTACTTTCATCTGCTTGATCCTGTTCCCACGAGGGCTTGGTTATGTGGTGCAAAATGTGATCCAGTAGGCCCCGGCGCTGTGCACGTAGCAGATTTCCTTAAAAGGAGTGTGAGCAGAGCAGGAAGTCGTAAGAATGTGGGCCTGCTTACTCTGCTGGGAAGGCTTCAGACACCCTGAGATTCACCCGTACTCCTTCCCCGTTGACACGCCTTTGGTTTCAAGGTGCAGCTGAGGTTCTAAGGAGGAGATGCACCTGTAGGGAAGGCATTTTCTTTTCGGGAGCTACTTGATCCCTGAATAGGTGTTTGTCTCAGCTGGGGAGGGAGAGTTGCTGGTCTTTCAGGATAGGTGGGAGGAGCAGAGACACCCAGGAGTGCACAGGGGGGCTGGGCTTGAGCGGACGGGGTAGCCAGAATATTAGGAGGATGGCACTGAAACTTATTTATAAAGCAGACACGGAGCCAGAGGCACAACCAGCAGAAGAAAACTACTTAGCACTAGGGGGCAATGTGAAACCTAATCTAGGAATCTACACTGCGAACTTGAACGTCTGTGAATAACTTTGAGGTCACGTCTGGCAGAGTTAATGAGGTCCAGGTGCCAAGACAGGTACGTAGGGATGACAGAGAGTCGTGGATAGCAGTCGTCACATCTAGGCTGTCCTTTGCTCTTGTAAATATAATACAATATAATTTATTGGCTTAAGCAGCTAAAACGTCCCAAGGAGGCAGAGTCAGCTTCAGTCACAGTGATTTGAACACAGCTTCTGAGCGCTCCCCTCTCTCCTTCCCTCTCCCGCTCCCTGACCCTCCTTCACCTCATCCTCCTGGCCCTCTGTTTACTGGCTTTGTTCTTAGGCCAATTCTTTCCACAATCTTCTTCACACCTAATTGTTATGAGCTTTTCTCAGCTGCAGATTTCCAAAATCAGGGAGGGTAGGATGACCCCATCTGGTGGCACCTAGTGGGTGATGCTGAGGTGACCTGCGTGTGCAGGAGTGAGCGAGCAGTGTGCCCACATGTGAGGGCAGAACTGGAGCTGGCCCACTCGTGCACGTACAGCAGGACAAAGCTGCTGTCACCTTGGTCCCGGCTGGCGGGTGGGACTGGGAGGGCACCCTTGCAGATACAACAGAGCAGGCACTCAGGGAATTAGGAGCTGGGGACGGAGGCACCAGAAGGTGCTGGAGGACGTAGGAAGGAACACGGGGGACACTGCTGGGAAACCCAGCAACCTCAGCATTCTGGGCTATTTTGGGCTCTGGGCTATTTCTGGACCTCACCACCACCCCAGGTTTCCTTACCTGGAGCAAGAAGTGTCATTTCTCAGGAGGGAATGAAAAGCAGATTATAAGAGGCCATTCTGTGCTTTCTCCTCAAGATTATAAAGGAACTGGGAATCCTGGACCCTGAGAGATCTTTTAGCTCGCCTTAAAATCATGTGTGAAGTGGCAAATGAATAGGTCAAAATACAGCTCACAGAACAAAATACTTAATGCACATGGAGTGAGTGATGTTTTGATTTTTTCTTAACCTGGGGGCACCAAAAGCTGATCCACCATTTTACACCTGAGCTCATGGTCTGCAGAGGCCAGGGAAGGCACAGACTTAGTTCCAGGGAGCACCAACGGCAGGGGCCTCACTGCTGACCCGACTTTATGGAGCGACCAATAGCTTTGAGGACATGTCTGAGACCACGTGTTATGTGTGGGCAGAATGCGTGTGTGTACAAGTATGTATATGTGGGTCACTACAAATTTTGAGACAGCCTGTTATTGCCCATTATTTTACTTCCAAGAAAGACAGTCAACAAACGGCGTCCTTTCTGATTCAGCATGCGAGTTGCCACATGCTCAGCTTATTCGTGTTACCGGGAAGGCTTCATTTGTTTCTGTCCGTGGGTTTTACGTTTCTTGATTTTTGTGTCTCTCAAATCTGTGACAATGACCCATGTACATATGCACTTATATGTTAGGTCCATATATGTGCACAGCTCATCTAGTGCTTGGCCATATAAAAAGTGCTCCAAAATTATCACCAGTTGGTCTAGAGACGAATCTCTGAACATTAGGCATGTAAAGTCTGTCTTTGGTTGGGAGAAATAAAATCTGGTTTCTATTGTTTTTGCCTCTTTGTAAAACCACTATATGATTTTACTGTGCTGTAAGTAAAAGCTTCTATGCCGCCGTCGATTGGGCCCTTAGCTGTGAGCAGTTTGCATCAAGCAGGGCTGCACAGGGCCTCCCTTCGAGGCCTCCCTTCTTTGCATCATGGACAGCAGGTCAAGCTCTCCCCTCCTCTTTTGACAGAAGAACAATTCAGGTGTATTTTATTAGGATCCCAGTCACTGCTCAGTCACTGTGGTCACCTGGCTCTGGTTAATCTGACGAGAGGGCAGGACAAACTGCCAATCCCTTGCACATTGCTCCCCTCTCAACTCCAAGGAGCTCTGGAGGTGACAGCCAGGACGCAGCTGGAGGAGACGATGCCACAGTAACAGGGATGTCTATGGAGAACCAACATGGACATCTGCTTTTGTTTTCCACTCTCCTTTGGTGACGGGACTTTTTGCAATTGCGAAGGCATTGCCCGGTTTTTAAATTAAAAACTTCAGAAGCAAATGGAACTGTATATGAAATGCGAATTAAAGATTAGAGTTAAATGACCTGAGTCATCGGCAATTGGAGGGTGACGCACCACAGGGAAGTCTCTGCCCAAAGCCATCAGTGCAGATTCACCAATTGGGGCTGTCATGTTTGGGATCCTGTGTCCCGCAGTTTGCTCCCAGAGGGGCAGAGAAGCTCAGGACAAACCGCTGGGACAGGAGGAAATGCTACTTTGAGCTGGGGCTGAAGGACAAGCCGGCTTACAGCCTGGGCGCTCCCTCTCCACCAGGGGACGCGTGTCTGGTTTTGAAGTCCCTTTTTACAATCCTGCCATGTGACAACCATTTGTCATAAGGAAAATCCAGGTTGAGTTCTAGTCCTGCCCCCCACTGTGTTCTTGTGCTTGGGCAGGTTACCAACCAAAACTGCCTTTTCCTCACCAGCCAAACTGAGACGTAAAAATTAAGTGAAATTTAACTTTTCACTTAAAGCATTCAAGGTAAAAGCATTCAATCATTATACACATATGCTACTATTACTGTATGCCCCAAATCTTTAAATAAGATTTTACTGGTATAAAAACGTGTTGCGGGAAAGACCCATAAAGTAATTTGCCTTGGGCTGCAGATTCTCTAAGGGTCAGGAGACTCCTGTCCCCTTCACCATCTGAACTGTTTTTGCCTCACTTCCTCTGCTCAGATACACAATCTCCAACCTCTCCTGTGTTCATTTCGTCCTTCATTCCAAGAATATTCAGCAAATGTGGCCTATGGGAGGCATAGGGAATGCTGGGGTAACTTCACAGAACTCATAGTTAAGTGGAGAAAGCAGCTATGTAAACAGCTAACTGTAACTCTGTGAGCTAACTATGCACCAACGGAGGTGAGCCTGAGGGGTTAGGCAGCACAGGGGCTAGGGCCTGGCCCCCTGAGGTGGTGGTGGGAGAACAGTCACGAGTTGACACCGGAATTGAGTCTTCAAGGATTTGCAGGAGCTTGTCAGGAAAGGACGGAGGAAAAGGTATCTTGCAGGCGCTCCCCAAGGGTAATAGATCGACTAAGGTGAATACTGTAAATTATGAGGAATTATAATTAGGATTAAAAAGATCAGTAGCTGGCTCGGCGCCTGTAGCTCAAGTGGCTAAGGCACCAGCCACATACACTAGAGCTGGTGGGTTCAAATTCAGTCTGGGCCCACCAAACCACAATGATAACTACAACCAAAAAATAGCTGGGTGTTGTGGCAGGCGCCTGTAGTCACAGCTGCTTGGGAGGCTGAGGGAGGAGAATCGCTTAAGCCCAGGAGTTAGAGGCTGCTGTGAGCTGTGATGTCACAGCACTCTACCCAGTGTGACAGCTTGAGACTTGTCTCAAAAAAAAAAAAATCAATAGCCACTTCAAAGATTCCATGATATTATTTGAAAAAGGCCATATGTGAGGACAGCTTGCTCCATGGAGCTGGTGGTCATGGAATGAGGGTTTGGGGTAAGAGAAATGATGAGTTTCTTGGATAAGTTTTTTTTTATTAAAATATGATTGTTCTTCTTTATTTTTAGCATTCTAAGGGTCATAATCACCTCCCATGTTTCATGCAAACAGCTCAGCTTAAATGCAACAAACCAACTAAGGTTTAGAATGACCACCTGTTGATACTACACCTAGAACCAGCCCCTCCACATAGCACTCAGATGCACCCTTCACACTCACGTGTGTATCCGTGAATGTAGGAAGGGCCCTCAGAGGATGTTCAGTCCGGCACACTCAGCTTACTGAGTGTGAGAAACTGAGGCTCCGTGAGGTAAGGCAATGTGCCTGAGATGGAGGTCCAGGGAGGAGGAACACAGTAATGCCACCACACGATTTAAATTCCATTGCAGGAAAATCCTTGTTTGTGTTAAGGATTTTCTAGCTCTGTTTTGGAGCTAATTTTCTCACTAATTTTTGGAGGGACTTTGCAGCCATTCATCTTAATCAACACCAAACTCTAATACTTCCAATTTAAGTCCCAGAACCAGTCTTCCTTCTGATAAAATCTTAGTCAGCAGCTGATTTGGGATGTGGCCACTTTAAGGAAAGTATACACATTATTTCCTGTGTCTTTTGGCCCAAACTGTCTTGGATTTTTACTATTTTCATCATAAAAGTAATATTGCTTTTTTTTTAGAACTTGAACTTGTTCTCTATTAATGTTGGCACCTAATGTTGCAAGAGGATATAAGTGAATTATTTCTCTTTATAATATACACAGACATTTTTCTGTATGTTTTTGGAGAGAGATGCGTATGTGGGCATCAAGCCATCCAAGGCACCTCAGGCTCCCCATTCCGAAGACCGTGAAGAACTTTAGCGTTCCCACCAGGAGGCAGAAGACTCTTCCATGTGAGATGAGCTCCTGCTATCCAGGAAAAGAGGAAAACATCGTAACCCAGTGGCCCTCAAACTTTAGCTTGTAATGACATCACCAGGGAACTTTAGAAAAGTAAAAATGTCAGTTGAACTCAAACCTACTGGGTCACTTTTTCCTGTTTTCTTCTAGAATTTTTATGGTTTCAGGCCTTACATTTAAGTCTTTTTTCTATCTGAAATTAATTTTTTTATATGGTGAGAGATAGGGGTCCTGTTTCATTCTTCTGCTTGTGGCTACTCAATTGAATAAAGCTTCCTTACCCCCTATATACCAATGTCTTTTTGGTTTTGTTTAAGATCAGTATGTAGATATTTTTGTTTCTCTAACCTGTTCCATTGGTCTGTGTCTTTACCTTTATATCAGTACCATGCTGTTTTGGTTACTATAGCCTTGTAGTATAATTTGAAGTCTGGTAACGTGATGCCTCCAGATTTGTTCTTTTTGCTTAGGATTTCTTTGGCTATTCCAGCTCCTTTTTGGTTCCAAATGAAGTTTAGGGTTATTTTTTCCAGATTTGTGAAATATGGCATTGGTATTTCGATGGGGATCGCATTGAATCTGTAAATCACTCTGGACGGGATGGGTGGTTTAATGATATCTATTCCACTAACCCGGGAGCGAGGCATGTTCCTCCATTTATCTGTGTCCCCTGTGGTTTCTTCCATCAGCGTTTTACAGTTTTCCCTGTAGAGATCAGAAACTCCTCTGAGCGGGGTCTCCGCAGTCAGGGCTTTATCAGATTCTCCAGGCAATTCTGAAGCAGGGCTCAAGTTTGAGAAGCCCTGCTGTAAACTGAAAGACTGACCCCATTTGAAGAATTTACTCTTGATCCCATGAAAATGGGATCCACTCCCTCCTCCAATCTGAGAGCTGAAGTCTTACACGGGCAGAACTTTTTTCATAATGGTGTGGCTGCACATTGAAGATACTATTACAACTTTTAGTGCAAACTGACCAGCCTCGAAGGTGTGAGTTGCGGATGTGACAGTTTCACACTCTGTTCCTACCAATCACTGCTTTTACTCTCTTCTTTCCCTTGACATTTTACTAGCAAACTGTGACAGCTACAGGAAGTCTGTAAGCCTGTGAAATGCACATGTGCCTTAGGTAGCGCCAACCCTTCTACCCTCCATCAGTCTCTTACATGTGAGTTGTAGATTCCCATCTGAGGAAATGTCAGGGAGCATAGAGGCACTGAAACAATTGGACCATTTAAGAAATATGGACTATAAATGGGCTTTGTGGCTACCTCAACACACATGCATTCCTTTCTTCCATCTTTTTTTTTTTTAAACAGAACACTGTTTTGTTTTGTTTTGTTTTTTGCTAGGTGCATGTCTGTGTGTACCCAGCCAGTATTCATTATAGCTAAGGAGACTCTTGGACTAAGATACAGGCAACAGAGAGCAAAGTATACAGGGGACTTCTTGGAAGTATCTTCAAAAAGGACTTTGCTTTTTCTCCTCTCTTCTTCCTGTGATGTGGGCGCCAGATGTAAGGGCTGGAGCTTCAGTAGCCGTCCTGAAGAAGGAGATGGGAGAAACCCCCTGAGGATGTCAGGACAGAGAGAGAGCAGTGTTAGCCGTTAACAACACAATGGGGACACCATTTCACCCGTGGATATATATATATATATTTTTTGAGACAGAGCCTCAAGCTGTCACCCTGGATAGAGTGCTGTAGCATCACAGCTCACAGCAACCTCCAATTCCTGGGCTCAAGCGAGTCTCCTCCCTCTGCCTCCCAAGTATCTGGGTCTACAGGCGCCCGCCACAACGCCCGGTCATATTGTGGTTGCAGTCGTCATTGTTATTTGGCGGGCTCGGGCTGGATTCGAACCTGCCAGCTCAGGTGTATGTGGCTGGCGCCTTAGCCCGTTGAGCCACAGGTGCTAAGCCTACCCCTGGATGTTTTAAAACATAACAGAGAAATAAACATCTACCCTTGGTATTGTCTTGCTTATATAAAACAGAGCATTGAACTAGAAGACATATCATCAGGCCATGGTTTGGTGGTACAAAAGAGGCCAGACGTGTGAAACCAAATTTCCCATCCTTTTACAGCCAGTACCGTCAGGCAGAAAACTACCTCCTCCCTGCCAATATTCTCAGGAGTCTGAGCTCTACAGCTCCTACTTCTGACATTTCCAAGTTCTGTGGTGTCTGCAGTTCTCTCAAAGCATGTTGGAATGTCCCATGACAAAACTGACATGATTTTTGTTATATTTTAAAAGAGGATATTTTATAACGTTTGGAATTTAGGAGTGGGGTTAGAGAAATTTCTCTATAGTGAAAATGACCGTAAGTAAACTGTGTTAGAAAAATGCTCCCCTAGAAAGATGAGAAGGAAATACCATAGAAGTTTCTTTATTTTTCCAAAGGTCTCTCTCTCTGAGGTTCTTAGATCACAAACTTCGCCCGTGGGTGAAGTCTGAGAGGACGGAATGAGCTGAATTCTTCAGTAACTGTGTGCCTTGGGTCTGAGAGGACGCTTTCCTCCTACCCTGCGTGTTTAACAATTCCTGGCAATTGATAAAAAGAATGACCATAACAGCAACCTGTCACGTGATGCTTGCTCTCTAACCCTGGTCTAAATGCTTTCCTCACATCAACTCACATTCATCCCCTGTTGTTATCGGCCTAAAATCGACACATAGAAATGTTACACCTGTGTCCAGTGGAGGAACAGAAATTTGTACCCAGGCAAGTGACAGAGACGGGAAGGAAGTGTTGTGAGCCAATCTGTGTGGACAGTCCCCTATACTGCAATAACCAGGATGTTTATTGTGCCCAATTCATAATAGTCAAGACATGGAAACAGCCCAAGTGCACATCGACCCATGAACGGATTACAAATTATGGTATATGTACACCATGGAGTACTATTCAGCCTTTAAAAAGATGGAGACTTCACATCTTTTATATTTACCTGGAAGGAGCTGGAACATATTCTTCTCAAGAATGGAAAAAAAAGTATCCAATGTGCTCAATTCTACTATGGAATCAATATATAACCACCAACACACTCATAGGAATGGCAAAAACTGTAGTCCAGAAAGTAGAAAGGAAGACGAGAGAGAGGGGAGGGGAGGGGGATATGGGAGGAGGGAGGGTATTTGGGGGGACCTCACCTAATTTTCTTGATGCAATGGTACATTTCAAAACTAGTAAGATATGAGTATAATGGTGATGGATGTGTTACTAAGTTCAATGTAAGCATTTCACATTGTATATCAAAGCAGTACCCGGAACCCCATAAATGCATCAATGTACAAAGATATGATTTAATAAAAAATAATTTTAAAAAAATTATGTTTATTATGTGGATGGAGGGAAGTAAGCAATATCTCAGTTTGTTGCATTAGTTCCATGCAAGAATTTTTTATTCTGTGGTCAGTCTGCTCCTTAATCATTGGGTATGAATGAACATGAGAGATGATAAATAAACACTCTGGAAGTCTGATTTATCTTATGCTGCTTCAGTATTTTAAAAGAAGGCTGGACGTGGTGGTAATGAGCAGATAGCTATCCCGCTGCCCTGGCCTGGCCAGTGCCTGGCCCCCTCTGCGTTTTCCCTGTAGGTCTGAATGTCATTTCAGTGAGTGCCATTTAGTGATTGTTTGGATTTGCGGAGAGCGTCTCCCATCTCCACAGCAAGGATCCCCCAGAAACACCCGTGCCTGACGTCAGCCCAGTTAGGTTGGGTTGAGGGGTTTAATTTCAGTGATGCTATTTGTCTTGTCTTTTAAGATAAAAACCCCAACTAATCTCGTCCACATCCCAGTGCAGTGATTTGGCTTTCCCTGTCTGACTGTTTTCATGCTCTTTCACTCCCATGCTTAGTGTTCTTACTAATCTTTTCAAAATCTGGCTTCGTTTCAGCTTCTTGAACAGCAGAGATCCGCAGATAACACCCATCAACCAGGTAGGATGAAGCCTTCCCTTCCAACTTAAAAAAATAGTCAATGTTTTCATTTTTACTAGTGAAAAACATAACAGAATTCAAATAACCCACAGCTCTATCACTTAGAATATTCCTATGAACTTTTATTAATAAATAAGATACCATTTGCTTTTGGATCTAGAGAGAGAGCCATCTGGATTGATTTAATGCAGGCAGGACCTTGGGTGAGATAATTTTTCAAGGTCTTCCTGACCCTACTATCGGAGGAGAGGTACATAACGTATATTTTATTTTTTTTATTTTATTTAAATATACATAATGTATATTTTAAACAGCTCTATTGAGACATGATTCATGCATTGTACAATTCACCCATTTAAAACACATAATTGAGTGACTGGTTCATATGTTTGCTTTTTTTTTTTATTGAATCATAGCTGTGTACATTAGTTCAACCATGGGGTACAGTGTGGGGGCTTCACATGCAATCTGAGATATTTTATCAACCTGATTGACATACCATTCATGATATTAGCAGCCCAATTCACAATCGCT
>CAUYON010101879.1:0-24918 GCA_963573935.1 Arctocebus calabarensis | reverse complement strand
GATGGATGTGTAGCATTCATTAGCAAGATGATATATATAAATGGAGAACTGGTGAATGGATAATGAATAGAAATAGACGGGGTGTACCATTCTGTAATGCCCTGTTTATATACTAAAGGCTGGTTTGTGTTGACAGAACATTATTTGGGGTTGTCATGCAACAGCAGTAGTACATTAGGATAAGGGGAATGATGGGATAGAGGCAGGGCTGGTAGACAGGAGGACTCTCAAGTTCCAGTTCTTAAATACTAGAAAACAACGAACAATTTGGTTTCGTCCCTTAGTGAAGAAATCGGATGCTCATTTTCTGCTCAACGTCCACCTTCTCCAAAACCTGGGGGAAGAAAACAATTATAGTTATAAAGGTTGCACAGTCCCCTTTTCTGAATGGTTTTCCCCCTCCCTCTTGTGCAGTACAATGTTACTTTTTCAAACAAAGAGGTGATGACCAACCTTAACAAATTCTGTGAAAGATATGGCACTGTCCCCATCCTGATCAGCCTCCTGAATGGTCCTATCTGCGATACTGCCCAGCTGCTCATCTGAGATATTCACTCCAACCATCATGCGTAGCACCTGAAAGAGTAAGAGCCAGGAATTAGAAGAGACTTGGAAGTCAGAGCAGCTCTTACTAGCATCAATGATAAAGTCACCCCATTCCACATTTCCTATGAGGACTTCAAATATAATCATGCTTTGCACAATGATGTTTTAGTCAATGACAGACTGCACATACAATAGTGGTCCCATAAGATTTTATTGCCATAGTTTTACTGTACCTTTTCTGTGTTTAGATACACAAATACTTACCATGGTGTTACAAGTGCCTAGAGTAGTCAGTATAATAATATGTGCAGGCTTACAGCCTAGGAGTAACAGGCTACCCCATATAGCCGAAGTATATAAAAGGCTACACCATATAGGTTTGTGAAGTACCCTCTATAATGTTTGCACAATAATCAAATTGCCTAATAACACATTTCTCAGGATCTATCTCTATCATGACTGTGTAACAGCTAGAAAGCTAAAATCCTTATCCTTTCTTCTAGGACATTCTAGATAATAATGTAAACAGAACATTCTGACAAGGTCACTGGATAAGAAAACAATGCCTAGCCAGGCGTTGTGGCGGGCGCCTATAGTCCCAGCTACTTGGGAGGCTGAGGCAAAAGAATTGCCTAAGCCCAGGAGTTGGAGGTTGCTGTGAGCGTGTGACGCCACCACACTCTACCGAGGGTGATAAAGTGAGACACTGTCTCTTAAAAAAAAAAGAAAGAAAGAAAACAATGCCTAACGAGGAGTGTGTCCTTTGCATTCTGCTCTTCCTTATTCTTCCTATCCAGAACACAGATATGTCTTGTGGCATAGCAGCCCTCCTAGAGTCAGGAGGTGAGTTGTGTGCTATGGATGCCAGAGCGAGAATATAGGAGCAGCGCGACTGCAGGACAGCATGGACAGTCTGTCCCTAGAATTCTTTTTTTTTTTTTTTTTTGAGACAGAGCCTCAAGCTGTCACCCTGGATAGAGGGCTATGGTATCACAGCTCATAGCAACCTCCGATTCCTGGGCTCAAGCAAGTCTCTTGCCTCCGCCTCCCAAGTAACTGGGACTACAGGCGCCCACCATAACGCCCGGCCCTTTTTTTTTTGGTTGCAGCCGTCATTGTTGTTTGGCAGACCTGGGCTGGATTTGAACCCGCCAGCTCAGGTGTACGTGGCTGGCACCTTAGCCCGTTGAGCCACAGGCACTGAGCCTAGAATTCTTATTAGATGGAGCTAACTAGTTCTTCATTGATTTAAGTCAGTTTAGTGGGGCTCTCTGGAATACCACCAAAACGCACTCCTAAAACATGGCCGCCTTCAAAAAAAATAAGGGTGGATGGGATGCCTGTAGCTCAGTGGTTAGGGCCACATGCAGCCCGGGCCTGCTAAACAAACAAAAAGTAGCCAGGCATTGTGACAGGTTCCTGTATTCCCAGCTACTAGAGAGGCTTAAGCAAGATAATCACTTGACCCCAAGAGTTTGAGGTGGCTGTGAGCTATGATACCACAGCACTCTACCAAGGGTGACAAAGTGAGACTCTGTTTTATAAAAAGAAAACAAAAAAAGAAAGAAACATAAGGATGCTTGAAGGGTTAAATGATAAATCCCCCCACTTTTCTTTTTTTTGATAAATCCCCTTCTTAGGAAAGTAACAAGCATGTTTAAATGGTTGTGAGACCTGAGTAAAAAGAATTTAACATTGTTTCACCAAATTTGTCTCACCAAGATACCCGGCTCTCCCACTCTACCTCCCTGCTATTATACTAACATATTTGGGTGTCAATATATTTTGCAAATTGATACCTAAAACAAAATAAGCAAATTTAACCATTTGACCCTTAGACAAAGCTGTAGTCCCAACTACTGGGGAAGCTGAGGCACCTATATCAGGCTTGGCTAATTTTTCTATTTTCAGGTGAAAGGCTGGTCTCAAACTCCTAAACTCAAGCAATCCTCCCAGTGCTAGGATTACAGCTGTGAACTGCCAGGGCTGGCCATGAAATACACTTTTTACAGTAAATTATAAGCCTGGTGCAGTGACATTCATTGGCATGGTGCCAGCTACTCTGGAGGCTCAGGCAGAAAGATCAGTTGAGTGTAGAAGTGGGGAATCAAACCTGGGCAACAGACTGAGACCCTATCTCTATAAATAATAATTTTTCAAAAAGGCAGTTACAGGATTTTTCAGAACAGAAAAGATCTGAAATGCTGATTTGTACCAAAACTGGTTTTTTGTTTGATTGTTTTTGAGACAGAGTGTTACTATATTGCCCTCAGTAGAGTGCTGTGGCTTCACAGCTCACAGCAACCTCCAACTCTTGGGCTTAGGCGATTCTTTTGCCTCAGCCTCCCAAGTAGCTGGGACTACAGGTGTCAGCCAAAACACCCAGCTATTTTTGTTTTAGATGTCATTGTTTAGCTGGCCCAGGCCAGATTAGAACCCGCAGCCTCGGTGTATACGGCTAGTGCCGTAACCACTGTGCTATGGGCACTGAGCCTGTTTGTTTGTTTTTTTGAGACAGAGTCTTGCTTTGACACCGTTGGTAGAGTGCGTTGGCATCAAAGCTCACAGCAACCTCAAACTCTTGGGCTCAAGCAATTCTTTTGCCTCAGACTTCTGAGTAGCTGGGACTATAGGCACATGCCATGATGCCCAGCTATTTTTAGAGATAGGGTCTCCCTGTTGCTCAGGCTGGTCTGGAACTCCTGAGCTCAGGCAGGAGAACAGAGGTCTTGCCCTTTCTCAGGCTGGTCTCAAACTCCTAAATTCAAGCCCACCTGCCATGGCCTCCCAGAGTACTAGGATTACAGGTGTGAGCCATTGCAACTGTGACATCACAAACTTTTAATATCTACTTAATAGCTAAGAATTGCAAATTTCCAAATGCTTTAGGAACTGCAATGTCTAGAAGAATAAACTTGCTCTTTTTTCTCACTTCGGTAAAATATTTATATCCCCTTCTTGATAAGATAAAAACAATTGTCTGACACCTCAAGGGTCCATGAGCACATTTGTCCCAGTACCTTTGTCCCAAAGTCATTTTAATGGAACTGATTATGGCCATATGGTCTTCTCCCCACTCCCTGCCTAAGGCTTTCTTTACCCTAATAATATAAATAAATCAATGCTTCACTCCAGAAAAAATTTCTGGCAGCCAGATCTGGGCCAGAGGATAAAAACATGCAACTATAGATTGGTTGCCTCTTTTCTCTTCAGAACTCAGCAGCCTATATATAGCAACTTGTTTATTGTTTTTTGAGATAAGAGTCTCATTATGTCGCCCTTGTCACAGCTCACAGTAACCTCAAATCTTGGGCTTAAGCTATTCTCTAGCCTCAAGACTCCCAAGTTGCGGGGACTACAGGTGCCCACCACAATGCTCTGCTATTTTTTTTGTTGTCGTTGTAGTTGTCATTATTGTTTGGCAGGCTGGGGCCAGGTTTGAACCTGGCAGCCCTGGTGTATGTGGCCAGTGCCCTAACTACTGAGCAAAGGGTGCTGAGCCATTTTTTTTTTTTTAAAGACAGAGTCTTACTTTATTGCCTTCAGTGCCATGGTGTCACAGCTCACAGCAACCTCCAACTCCTGGGCATAGGCAATTCTCTTGCCTCAGCCTCCCAAGTAGCTGGGACTACAGGTGCCTGCCACAAGGCCTGGTTATTTTTTTGTTGCAGTTTGGCTGGGGCCGGGTTTGAACCCGCCACCCTCGGCATATGGGGCCAATACTCTACCAGCTGAGCCACAGGCACCGCTCCCATTTTCTTTTTTCTTTTTGAGACAGAGCCTCGAGCTGTTGCTCTGGGTAGAGTGCTGTAGCATCACAGCTCACAGCAACCTCCGACCCCTGGGCTTAAGCGATTACCTTGCCTTAGCTTCCCAAGTAGCTGGGACTTAAAGGTGCCTGCCACAACGCCCAGCCATTTTTTGGTTGTAGTTCTCATTGTTGTTTAGCAGGCCCAGGCTGCATTCGAACCTGCCAGCTCTGGTATATGTGGCTGGCACCTTAGCGACTTGAGCTATAGGTGAGCCTTTTTTTTTTTTTTTTCCAGTGAGACAGAGTCTTACTGTTGCCCAAGCTAGAGTGCCATGGTGTCAGCCTAGCTTACCATAACCTTAAACTCCTGGGCTCAATCCATCCCCAAGTAGCTGGGACTACGGCACCCACCACAATGCTGGACTAGTTTTTCTGTTTTTAGTAGAGATGGGGTCTCGCTTTTGTTCAGGCTTGTCTTGAATTCCTGACCTCACACAATCCTCCCTCCTTGACCTCCTAGAGTGCTAGGATTATTGGTGTGAGCCCCCATGCATGTCTGACCTCAACTTTTTTTTTTTTTTTTTTGAGACAAGAGTCTTACTCACCTTGGGTGGAGTGCTGTGGCATCACAGCTGACAGACACTTCAAACTCCTGGGCTCAAGTGATTCTCTTGCCTCAGCCTCCCAAGTAGCTGGGACTACAGGTGCCCGCCACAATTCCCAGCTATTTTTTGGTTGTAGTTGTCATTGTGGTTTGGCAGGCTCGGGCTGGGTTTGAACTCTGCAGCCCCAGTGTGTATTTGGCTGGTGCCCTAGTTGCTGAGCTAAAATTGCCAAGCCTTCTTTTTTTTTTTTTTTTTTTTTTTTGAGACAGAGTCTCATCTCACTCAGTTGCCCTGGGATTGAGAGCCCTAGCCTCATAGCTCACAGCAACTTCAAACTCGTTTAGAGATGAGGTCTCACACTTGTTCAGTCTGGTCTCGAACCTGTGAGCTCAGACAATCTACCTGCCTCAGCCTCCCAGAGTGCTAGGATTACAGGCGTGAGCCTCTGAGCCTAAACCTCTGACCTCAACTTTAAATAAAACAATATTTTTTTTTTTAGGCAGAGATTTACTATGTCACTCTGGGCAGAGTGACATGGCGTCCCAGCTTACAGCAACCTCAAATTCTTGGGCTTAAGCGATTTTCTTGCCTCAGCCTCCCAAATAGCTGGGACTATAGGCAACCATCACAATGCCCAGCTATTTTTGTTGTTGTTGTAGTTGCATTGTTTTTTAGCAGGCCTAGGCCAGGTTCAAACCTGCCAGCCCTGGTGTGGGTTTTTTTTTTTCTTTTGTGACCACTGAGCTACAGGTGTCAAGCCTAAAACAAATCCTTCTCCCTGAAGAAATTAATTCCCAACTCAAAAGTAAGGGACACATACTGACCTGCAGACTGTTTCATTTTTTGCTTATACATAGAAATGTAGGAACACTTTGTGTTGGTCCTGAATAATCTTCAACTTGGAAGACTTCTCAAGACACTGAATAAATTCAGATTTAGTTAAGGGTAAGTGAAAATCGCTTTACTTTTTAGGTGTATCTTGAAATGGAGAAATCTTTCCATGGATATTCCTGAATGTGTTAGCCTCCAAGGGTCCTCTAGACCCCAAGCATCTTAGATTTGATGAAATATGTTCTCTTCCAGAAGATCAGAAAGCCTCATAAAAAGAGAAAACCAATGTCTTTTTTCTTATCCTAGAATGTTTAAAAAAAAAATGTGGTTCTGTAAGTTAGATCACGTCACATAAACCATAAACATATACATTTTTTAAAAAAGCATCAGCCCGGCGAGGTGACTCATGCCTGTAATCCTAACACTCAGGGAGGCTGAGGAGGGAAGACTGTCTGAGTTCAGGAGTTTGAGACCAGCCTGAGCAAGAGGGAGACCAGTCTCTTAAAATAGCCAGGTGTTTTGGCTGATGCCTGTAGTCCCAGCTACTTGGGAGGCTGAGGCAAGAGAATCACTTGAGCCCAAGAGTTTGAGTAAGCTGTGACTCCATGACTCTATTCCAGGGCAATAAGGTGACCCTCTATATTAAAAAAAAAAAAAAAATCCTAAACTTATGTGGTGGGAGAATAGAAGGTAAGAAGATGAAATGCCAATCACTGCTAGTTGGAGGACCAGAAATTGTCTGAAGGAGCAACAAGGACAGTGAACAGTTAACTCATGGTACACCAGCATAGTAGTAGTTCTTTCACTCTTATTTCAAGCTTAAGGACAGAATAAACTGCAGTATTTACCTAATTATCATCATATTACCTGGTTCTCAACAAGCTGATTTGGCAGTAACTGAACTATCTGATAAACCATGTTGTGTGTTTTAGCTCTGCTTGTCATTACCTAAAAGACATTTAATTAGCTTTTAAACAGTAGAGACATCTATTTATGAATTTATCATTGAGTTTATGAAAACTCAATGAGCCATTTCCAGTTTTCCAAGGCCATCTACTGTGCCTTATATCTAGCATGGACTCTGCATACAACAGGAATTAAATAACTACTTACTGAAAGAAAAAACAATTCCTGCCGACAAAAAGAAGCAGGCAGGGCCCAAACACAAGTTATCCAGATCTCCCACATACCTGTAACAGCTCATCACGGGAGATCTTGTCATCTTTATCCAAATCATATAGTCGAAAAGCAACTGGTAGGGAAAAAAAAAGAAGTTAGTGGAAATCCTGAAGTTTTCCCCTTCTTAAGGCACTAAATATGAAAAGGCTACTAGACAGAAAACTGACAGTCAATTAATAGATTTTTACAATAGCAATTGCAATTACTTGATGAAATATGACCTTTCTTCCAACAAATTAGAAAACTTCATAAAAAGAAAGTCAGCTGGCCCAATGGCAGCAGAATTCTAATTAATTTTCAGCTTACTGTAATAGCCCAGGAGCCAAGACTAAAATATGTAATGGAAAAAACTACGCATAGCTTGCACAGCACTGTCATTCTCTGTCATCCTAAAGTTTGTCATTTCTGTGGCAATCAAAACTTCTTCCTTGGGCAGCACCTGTGGCTCATCGAGTAGGGCGCTGGCCCCATATACCGAGGGTGGTGGGTTCAAACCCTGCCCCGGCCGAACTGCAAAACAAACAAAAAAATAGCTGGACGTTATGGCAGGCGCCTATAGTGCCAGCTACTCGGGAGGCTAAGGCAAGAGAATCGCCTAATCCCAGGAGCTGGAGGTTGCTGTGAGCTGTATGACGCCACAGCTGTCTACCAAGGGTGATAAAGTAAGACTCTGTCTCAAAAAAAAAATAATAATAAAAACTTCTTCCTTGAAATCACCAAGCAAAATTTTCATGGATCCCATTTATTCTGTGGCTTCACAAACCCTTCCATATACTACTGTGCACATTTGTAAAAAAAAAAAAAAAAAAAAAAAACTTGGGCTCAGTCAGTTTAATATGATTTTAGTTTCAATTTATGTTGAACTTAAGAGAAATTTCAATTGCTTAAAGAGATGTTGTAAGAGATTGGGCAATATCATAAATGAACCAACAAGAGCAGAAGGCAAATATAACAAGTACCCAAGAAAGAAGCCAAAAGGCATAGGGACAAAAAATTAAATCTTAGGTGGCACCTGTGGCTCAATGGAGTAGGGTGCTGGCCCCATATGCCAGAGGTGGCGGGTTCAAACCCAGCCTTGGCCAAAAAACAGCAAAAAAAAAAAAAAAAAAAAATTAAATTTTACACTAATCCAGCTGTCCATCCTAACTTAAGTCACATCCAGTTTCTATCAAATTCTAACATGGGCTGAAGATTGCTATTATTCCTTATAGATGTGGTCTGAGCCTTATTCACTACTGCTACTCTAGCATTTACCACAGTCCTGGTACATAGTAGGTGCTCAATGAATTATGAAAGATAATACTTAGTGAATATATAATATATGCCAGGCACTCTCTAAAGCACTTGATATACATCAACTCATTTACCCCTCACAGCAATCTGTTGTGGAACACCTTAATATCACATTTTACAGAAGAAGAAACTGAGGCCCAAAGATTTATAAGTTAACTTGCCCAAAGTCACAAGGCCAAAATGTGGCAGAGCTGGGACTCAAACTCAGCCAGGTTAGCTCTTGTAAATGCTTCTTGCAGTTTGGCTGGGGCTGGGCTTGAACCTCAGGTATATGGGGCTGGCGCCCTCCTTACTGAGCCACAGGTGCTGCCCCTGTAAATGCTTGTTGAATGAATGAATAAGCAAATACATGATTTGTAAGGAATGAAAAGCAAATATTTTAAAGCAGAAGACTTGCTCCTTACAGTGCAGTTTGTTGCTTCGACTGTTGAGTGGTTCTGGTCCATTCACATCTTTGCTCTTTTCATTATCCTCAATAGGTCGGAAATGAGCCAAAGTTCTCATGAATCCACGGAAGTTTACCTGGTCCTCTCTGATGGGGAAATATGAAAAATAGAACACCATGTCAATCAAGGTGATTCTTTCTTTCTTTCTTTTTTTTTTTTTTCTGAGACAGAGTCTCAAGCTATCGCCCTGGGTAGAGTGCTGAGGTGTCACAGCTCACAGCAACCTCAGACTTTTGGACTTAAGTGATTCTCTTGCCTCAGCCTCTCAAGTAGCTGGGACTACAGGCGCCGCACAACACCCGGCTATTTTGGGGTTGTAGTTGTCTTGTTGTTTAGCTGGCCTGGGCTGGATTAGAACTCTCCGCTCTAGTGTATCTGGCCGGTGCCCTAGCCACTTGAGCTACAGGCGCCGAGCAAGATGATTATTTCTTATGAATTCAATACATTGGCAACAGCTTTAGCTATAGTAGCCTGAAAATCCATTTAATGAGGCCTCTTTCCATATGCATTGTACTTTAGGGCTCAGGGAATATCACTTAAGCCTAAACTCAACCTTGTGAAGTAGGTGTTAATATTTCCACTTTATAAATGATTAACCTGACTTAGCAAAGTAGCATGATTTATCAAGGTCAGAATTATCTACTGAATTTATTTTTATCTCTTCTAAAAAAAAGGGTCTGGGACCAGGCACGGTAGCTCATAATCTGGGAGGCCAAGGCAGGCAGATCACTTGAGCTCAGCAGTTTAAGACCAGACATAGGAAGCCTGAGACCCTATCTCTACTAAATACAAAAATTAGCCAGGTGTTATTGCAGGCATCTGTAGTCCCAACTACTTGGGAAGCTGAGTTATAAGGATTGCATAAGCCTAAGAGTTTGAGGTTGCTGTGAGCTATGATGACACCATGGTACTCAATCCCAGGTTCACAAAGTGAGCTCTCTCAAAAAAAAAAAAGAAAAAAAAAAAAAAAAGAATTTGAATTTGTGTGCCAGAGCTATACAAACATAAGAGCCAGAACCGGGAACTCACTGCTTTGGAGGTCTGCAGTGAGCCACAAGGTAGGCATTTCAACCCAGTGACTTCTCTACCACCTCCAATGTCTCCCCTACAGTAAGGTACACCTAGAGATGTTTTTAAATTAAGGCAAAGTATAGAAGAACTGTTTCAAAATAAACTTTCTTTACTTATAGAAGCAATTAAAAAAGTATTTGAAAACTTGGAAAAAGAAAAATAGAACAAAAAACTCACTCCTACCAATTATAACTCTTGTTATAATGACATTCCTATGCTTTTCAGATAATAGTGTTCCCACCTCAGCCTCCCAAATAGCTGGACAGTAGGAACATGCCACCATATCTGGACTTTTAAAAATGTATTTTAGGGCAGCGCCTGTGGCTCAGTGGGTAGGGCGCCAGCCCCATACCAAGGGTGGCTGGTTCAAACCTGGCCCCAGACAAACTGCAACAAAAAATAGCTGGGCGTTGTGGCGGGCGTCTGTGGTCCCATCTACTCGGGAGGCTGAGGCAAGAGAATTGCCTAAGCCCAGGAGTTGGAGGTTGCTGTGAACTGTGTCATGCCACAGCACTCTACCGAGGGCGACAAAGTGAGACTCTGTTTCTACAGAAAAAAATGTATTTTTAGCCTCAGCACCTGTAACTAAGTGGGTAGGGCACTGGCTACATACATGGGGCTGGCAGGTTCTAACCCAGCCTGGGCCTGCAAAACAACAATTACAACTACCAAAAAAAAAAAAAAAATAGCCAGGCGTTGTGATGGAAGCTACTTGGGAGGCTGAGGTAAGAGGATTGCTTAAGCCCAAGAGTTTGAGGTTGCTGTGACACCACGGCACTCTACCAAGGGCAACAACAACAACAACAACAAAATATATATACACACACATATAAAATTTATATGTACATATATATTTGTGTGTGTGTGTATATATATATTTATATACACTTTTTTTTTTTTTTTTTTTTTGAGACAGAGCCTCAAGCTATCGTCCTGGGTAGAGTGCCGTGGCCTCACAGCTCACAGCAACCTCTAACTTCTGGGCTTAAGCGATTCCTTCAGCCTCCCAAGTAGCCAGGACTACAGATGCCCACCACAACACCCGGCCACTTTTTGGTTGTATTTGTCATTGTTGTTTGGCGGGCCTGGGCTGGATTCAAACCCGCCAGCTCTAGTGTATGTGGTAGACTTAGCGGCTTGAGCTATAGGTGCTGAGCCTATACATATGTATTTATTGTTAAGCATTTCTCCAAGCTTGGTGCCCATAACTCAGTGAGTAGGGCACCGGCCACATACTCCAAGCTGGCGGGTTCAATCCAGGCCTGGGCCTGCTACATAACAATGACAACAGCAACCAAAAAAAAAACACATACCCTGGAATTGTGGCAGGTGCCTGTAGACCCAGCTATCTGGGAGGCTGAGGCAAGAGAATCGCTTAAGCCCAAGAGTTTGAGATTGCTATAAGCTGTGATGCCACACCACTCTACCCAGGGTGACAGCTTCAGACTCCATCTCAAAAAAAAATAAATAAAATAAAAGCATTTCTCCAATCAAAATAAACACTTTGGGATATTCTAAATGTCTGTATAATAATGATGTAGACATATTATGATTTTATTATTCATAATTGGATTTTTTTCCCTCATTTTTCAACATCATAAATAATGTTTTCAAAGTTCTTTGTATATAAAGCCCTTTCAGTACTTAAGCTGAGAGAAAATCTTTGTATCAATTGAGCCACCAGCTAATCAGTAACCCTATAAGAAATAATTCTCAAAACCTAAACAAAGACTGCTTTTTTTTTTTTTTTTTGTAGAGACAGAGTCTCACTTTATCGCCCTCGGGAGAGTGCGGTGGCGTCACACAGCTCACAGCAACTTCCAACTCCTGGGCTTAGGCAATTCTTTTGCCTCAGCCTCCCAAGTAGCTGGGACTACAGGCGCCTGCCACAACGCCCGGCTATTTTTCTGTTTTGCAGTTCAGCCGAGGCTGGGTTTGAACCTGCCACCTTTGGTGTATGGGGGGGCCCTACTCGAGGAGCCACAGGCACCACCCAAGACTGCTTTTTAATGTTAAAAAAAGAGTGCATCAAGTGACAACAATTATTCAGTGATCTAAGGCAGTTATGGAAACAACAGGTGGCTTGGTTGTGTGGGTAGCTACTTAAAAAACGTCCCAGTCCCTGCCTGCCTCACTAAATAGATGAGTTTATGTGTGGTCTTTTAAGTGTCAGGTAGACACACAGTTCAGAGACCTTTTAAAGGCAGTGTTCAAAGGCTACCTTGTGAGCCCTCTGTACTCAAAAGAATGACCTTTAGTTCTTCAAGGGAGTCACGCTACTAATGGAGCACTGTTTGGTCAAAAATGTAAGATCTGAGGAATCAAGTAATGTGGAGTAAGATGTAAGTCACTGCCAGAACAAACAAGTTAATGAGTGTTACTAACATAAAGTTTCTGAGTAAAAAGGAACAAAATACAATGATTCACTTTCAATTCTCATTCCTTAAAAGATAAAAACAGGCTTGGTGCCCATAGCTCAAGCGGCTATGGTGCCAGCCACATACACCAGAGCTGGCGGGTTCGAATCCAGCCCAGGCCTACCAAACAATGACAACTACCACCAAAAATGGCCGGGCGCTGTGGAGGGCACCTGTATTTCCAGCTACTTGGGAGGTTGAGGCAAGAGAGTTGCTTAAGCCAGGAGTTGGAGGCAACTCTACCCAGCTTAAGGCTCTGTCTCAAAACAACAAACAAACAAACAAAAAAACTCCAAGTGCATAAAACTAGAGAAGGAAGAAAACCCCAAATTTCTACCTGAGTAGATTAAGAAGCAGAGGAGCAGCTTGCTAAGAGCTAAGGAGTGTAGTCCAGTACGGTTCTCTGCTTCCTCATATGTATGCTATCTAATTTCCTTAGTAGTGGATTAGAGGACAAGATGGCAAGTGACACTGCAGTCAGAGCAAATGTGCTCTAGCTTTACAAAACAACTTTCCACAGGCTGCTTCTTAAAGTAATCAATGACTAAGGAACTCTGAAAAAAAGTTGGCAAAATGGCTCTACTGGGTTTACTTTCCATTGCAAAAAGTTTAGATACCAAGCATAACTGTAAAAGTTATCTCTGGACAAAGTTTCAATATAAAACTTTGCAAGGGCTTTGCAAAGGCTAAAACAGGAACCAGAAAAATAGAAGAATTCACCATAACAACCATAACTGAAACAATCAGAGCAGCTCAGAGACAGAGAAAGGAAAAAAAAGAGGGAGGGTATGAGGTTACTCATGGTCAACATGAATCTGAAAATAGCAAATCAGTCCCACTCAAATTCAGTCCCCATCTTTACATAAACTGATAGCCAGTCTTCATTCCTCTTCTGTCATTCAATTTTATTGAGCACCCGACTCTCTCATCTGGTAAATTCCTTTTCTCTCAATTCAGAATTCTAAAATTTCCTCACCAGGTATTTTATATGGTAAGTATCCTTGCTGATGGTCTCATTATTAAGAACTGGCACCCATATAACATATAAAAACCTTTTGGATCATATAGATAATTAACATGGAGCCAGGAAGACAATATTTGGGAGATTACTTAAGATTATATGACAAACTTTATTCATGAAAAGTTAGCTAATTAAATCAATAAATATTTACTAGTACTATGTAGGCAGTGTAATAGGTAGTGAAGCATATCAGAAGTCTAGTTTTATATTAAACAAGCCCATTAAGGAACAATCTACTTGAAAAAGTGTGTGTGCCTGAGAACTGTAATCTTAGTATCATAAAAGTAAAATAAAGGCTATGGAAATGTCCCAGAATAAAGAAAGCTAAAGAGATCCGACAACTGGCCCAGACTAGATTCTGTACTGAAGAGGGGGAAGTGCTATAAAAGAGATTAATTAATGGATGAACAGGTAAAATTGGAATATTAATAGATTAGGATAAAACAGGTAATAAATTAATAAAATAGTAGTAAAGAATTAAATCAATGTTTAGTTTAAAGTGGATAACTATGGATATTCAAACTACAAAGGATTCTTGGCTTATGCTTATAATTTTGTTGTTGTTGTTGTTGGGGATTCATTGAGGGTATAGGAAACCAGGCTACACTGATTGCATTTGTTAGGTAAAGTCCTATGCCTATAATTTTAATACTTTGGGAGGCTGAGGCAGGAGTTTGAGACTAGCTTGAGCATAAGTGAAACCCTGTCTCTCCTAAACGTAGAGGCCAGGCTTGGTGGCTCACACCTGTAATCCTAGTACTTTGGGTGACTATGGCAGGAGGATCACTTCAGCCCAGGAGTTTGAGGTTGCTGTGAGCTAGGCTGAGGCTACAGCACTCTAGACTGGGCAATAGAGTGAGACTCTGTCTCACTAAAAACCAAAACAGGGGTGGCACCTGTGGCTCAGTGAGTAGGGAACCAGCCCCATATACTGAGAGTGGCAAGTTCAAACCTGGCCTCGGCCAAACTGCAACAAAAAATAGTTGGGCGCTGTGGCAGGTGCCTGTGGTCTCAGCTACTCGGGAGGCTGAAGCAAGAGAATTGCCTAAACCCAAGAGCTAGAGGTTGTTGTGAGCCATGGTGACGCCACATCACTCTATCGAGGGTGATAAGAAAGACTATCTCTAAAAAACAATAACAACAAAAAAGAATATCCTTATTCTATTTTTTTTTTTTTTTTTGAGACAGAGTCTCACTATGTTGCCCTTGGTACAGTGCCATGGCATCATAGCTCACAGCAACCTCAAACTCTTGGGCTTAAGTGATTCTCTTGCCTCAGCCTCCCAAGTAGCTGGGACTATAGGCTCCTGCCACAATGCCCGGCTATCTTTTTTGTTGCAGTTGTCATTGTTGTTTAGATGGCCTGGGCTGGGTTCAAACCTGCCAGCCTGAGTGTATGTGGCCGGCGCCCTACCCACTGAGCAATGGGCACTGCTCTCCTTATTCTTTTCTTTTGTTTTGAGACAGAGCCTCAAGCTGTCACCCTGGATAGAGTGCAGTGGCATCACAGCTCATAGCAACCTCCAATTCTGGGCTCAAGCAAGTCTCTTGCCTCTGCCTCCCAAGTAGTTGGGACTACAGGCGTCCGCCACAACGCTCAGCCATTTTTTTGGTTGCAGCCATCGTTGTTTGGCGGGTCTGGGCTGGATTCGAACCCACCAGCTCAAGTGGACATGGCTGGCACCTTAGCCTGTTGAGCCACAGGTGCCAAGCCTGTCATCCTTATTCTTTTTTATTTATTTATTTATTTTTTTTTTTTGCAACAGAGCCTCAAGCTGTCGCCCTGGGTAGAGTGCTGTGGCATTACAGCTCACAGCAACCTCCAATTCCTGGGCTCAAGTGAGTCTCCTTCCTCCGCCTCCCAAGTAGCTGGGACTACAGGCGCCCGCCACAACGCCCCACTATTTTTGTTTGGGTTGCAGCCGTCATTGTTGTTTGGCGGGCCTGGGCTGGATTCGAACCCGCCAGCTCAGGTGTACGTGGCTGGCGCCTTAGCCCGCTGAGCCACAGGCGCCGAGCCATGTCATCCTTATTCTTAATAAACACACACAGAAACATTCAGGGGTAAAGGGCCAAAAATACAATTATGTACACATACACATGGAGAACAATCATGTAAGTATATGTATGTGTATATGAGAGAGAAGTATGTACAAAGAAAGAAACAAAAGAGGGCAGAAAGGGTGTGTGTAGCCCGGCTGCAGTGGCTCATGCCTGTAATCCTAATGTTTGAGACGCTGAGGCAGATATGGATTGTTTGAGCTTAGAAGTTTGAGACCAGCCTGAGCAAGAGCAAGACCCTTTCTCTACTAAAAATAGAAAAATTAGCTGGGTGTTATTGCAGGCACTTATAGGCCCAGATACTTGAGAGGCTGAGGCAAGAGGATTGTTTGAGCCCAAGAGTTTGAGGTTGCTGTAAGCTATAATGACACCATGGCACTCAACCCCGGATGACAGTGAGACCTTGTCTCAAAAAAAAGAAAGAACAAAACAGTGTGTATAGAGTGGCACAGGTACATAAGCTGCACTGTTCAATACTGTAGGCACTAGTCACAAGTGCCTATGAGCACATGAAACATTCATCTGACTTGGTATATGCTATAAATATAAATTATACACTGGATTTTAAAAAGATTATGTGAAAAAAGAACATAAAATATCATAGTAGTGTTTTTTTTTTGGAGACAGAGTCTTACTTCGTCACCCTCAGTAGAGTGCCACAGTGTCACAGCTCACAATAATCTCTAGCTCCAGCCACAGGCACCACCCATATCACAATATTTTTTTTTGAGACAAAGCCTCAAGCTGTCACCCTGGATAGAGTGCCGTGGCATTACAGCTCACAGCAACCTCCAATTCCTAGGCTCAAGCGAGTCTCCTGCCTCCACCTCCCAAGTAGCTGGGACTACAGATGCCCGCCACAATGCCTGGCCATATTTTGGTTGCAGCCGTCATTGTTGTTTGCCAGGCCCAGGCTGGATTCGAACCCGCCAGCTCAGGTGTATGTGGCTGGTGCCTTAGCCCGTTGAGCCACAGGCGCCGAGCCATATCACAGTATTTTTCATATTGTTTTTATGGAAATGATTTTTTTTCTTTTTTTTGAGACAGAGCCTCAAGCTGTTGCCCTGGGTAGAGTGCCATGGCATCACAGCAACCTCCAACTCCTGGGCTCAAGTGATTCTCCTGCCTCTGCCTCCCAAGTAGCTGGGACTACAGGCACCCACCATGCCTGGCTATTTTTTGGTTGTAAACGTCATTGTTGTTTGGCAGGCCCAGGCTAGATTCGAACCTGCCAGCTCAGGTGTATGTGACTGGCACCTTAGCTGCTTGAGCCATAGGCACCGAGCCGGAAATGATGTTTTAATATATATTTAATAAAATATATATTGCCAAAGTTAATTTATCTTGTTTATTTTTACTTTTTTTTTTTTGTTTTTAGAGACAGAGTCTCACTTTGTTGCCCTCAGTAGAGTGCTGTGCCGTCACAGCTCACAGCAACCTCAAATTCTTGGGCTTAGGAAATCTCTTGCCTCAGCCTCCCAAGTAGCTGGGACTACAGGTGACCGCCACAACACCTGGCTATTTTTTTTGTTGTAGTTTGGCCAGGGCCGAGTTTGAACCCACCACCTTCAGTATATGGGGCTGGCGCCCTACTCACTGAGCCATAGGGGCCATCCCTTATTTTTACTTTTTTCATGTGGCTACTAGAAAATATATAATTATACTATAGCTTCCATTATATTTTCTTTTTCTTTTCTTTTCTTTTTTTTTTTTTGAGACAGAGCCTCAAGCTGTCACCCTGGATAGAGTACTGTGGCATCACAGCTCACAGCAACCTCCAATTCCTGGGCTCAAGCGAGTCTCCTGCCTCCACCTCCCAAGTAGCTGGGACTACAGGCACCCACCACAACGCCCGGCCATTTTTTGGTTGTAGCCGTCATTGTTGTTTGGTGGGCCGGGCTGGATTCGAACCCACCAACTCAGGAATATGTGGCTGGCGCTTTAGCCCGTTGAGCCTCAGGCACCGAGCCAACTTCCATTATATTTTCATTGGTATTACTGAAAACATACAAATGAAGCAAAATGTTAATAAAATAGATGCATTTGGATAAAAGACATACAAGTATACATTGTATTGTTTTTAACTTTTACAACTTTTGAATTTAAAATTGTTTCCAAATAAACATCTTTTAAAAATCTAGTTTTACATCAGTGGTAAACAGATAAAAGACAGAGTAATCTTAACACTTTGGGAGCCCCAGGTGGGAGGCTCACATGGGCCCACGAGTTTGAGGTTGCAGTGAGCTCTGATGATGCCACTGCTCTCTGGCCTAAGTGACAGAGAGACCCTATCTCAAAAAAAAAAAAAAAAAAATTTAGAATTTGTGGAGAAAGGCTTTTTAAAACAATTTTTAAGAATGGAAATGTAAACATAAAGACAATTTTGAAGATAGGGTTACATATTTATTTGAAATTTAAAACAGAGAGGAGAATATAATTGAAGAGATACTCTAGATATGATCAAATTAAAGATGTCCAATATAATCAGGGAGATCACAGGCTGAAATGACCCGATCAATGTCATCATTTCAGATTAGCAATTAATTTAGGCCGAGACAGCCTCAGGAATAAAGTACATCAAATGACTGACTCACCCTTCTGGAAAGAAGGCATTGATGATACGGTCACCCAGTGGGTTGATGGCAAGTTCTGGAATCCTCTGGAAATCTTCCCGGCTGCCAAGGGAATCACCTTGAGTTACAGACCATTGACCCTTAGCATGAACTCCTTCAATTTAAATGAGAGTACAATCTGGCAAGAATATTACCTCCTGGAATTTACTTCTGTGGCAAATTATACCAAATAACTGCAAAGAATAGCACTTTAATAGCTGCCAAGTGTTTTCTTGTACCAACTCAGAAACAGAAGAAGCCAAATTTGAGTAGTCCACCTTTCAGTGGATTCAGCACACAATAAACCAACTGATAAGCAAACACTAAGCTGTCCCTTAGTAAATGATTCCTTGAACATTACCACTTTGTACTTAGTTATTAAGTTTGGAGACTGAATAGCAAATGGAAAGTATCAAACACTATAGAACTTATAGAATATTTAGAGGGGTCTCCATATCCTGTTAAAAAATCTAACAGTGAGGCTCGGCACCTGTGGCTCAACAGGCTAAGGCGCCAGCCACGTACACCTGAGCTGGCGGGTTCGAATCCAGCCCAGACCTGCCAAACAACAATGATGACTGCAACCAAAAAAATGGCGGGGCATTGTGGTGTAGTCCCAGCTACATGGGAGGCGGAGGCAAGAGACTCGCTTGAGCCCAGGAATTGGAGGTTGCTGTAAGCTGTGATGCCACGGCACTCTATCCAGGGTGACAGCTTGAGGCTCTGTCTCAAAAAACAAAAACAAAAACAAATGTAACAGTGAACCAGGGACAGTGGCTTACACCTGTAATCCCAGCACTTGGGAGGCTGAGGCAGGTGGATTACCTGAACTCACAGGTTTGAGACCAGCCTTAGCCAGAGCGAGACCTGGTCTCTAGAAATAGCCTGCATTGTAGTGGCTGGCTATAGTCCCAGTTACTCAGGAGGCTGAGGCAAGAGAATGTCTTAAGCCCCAAAGTTTGAGATTGCTGAGTTATGACGCCACAGCACTCTAGCAAGGGTGACAAAGTGAGACTTTGTCTCAAAAAAAAAAAAGAAAAAGAAAAGAAAAAGAAAATCTAATGGAGCCTGAGCAAGAGCTGGACTACAACAGAAAAACTAGCCAGATGTGGTGGGTGCCTGTAGTCCTACCTATCTGGGAGGCTGAAGCAAGAGGATCACTTGAGCCCAAGAGTTTGAGGTTGCTGTGAGCTATGATGCCATGGCATTCTACCCAGGTGACTGAGACTCTGTCTCAAAAAACCATAAAAGAACAAACAACAACAGAATTCTACAGGATCTATGAAATGTGAGGAATTCTTAGCCAGTATTTATATTCAGGGAAAGAATGTGAGAACCCACTAATTTCTATATTTCTTTGTTCTGTTTCTGGCTTTTTCTCCATCCACTTCTACATTAGAATTGTGGAGGCAATGGACAACATGACCTTTGTCATCCTCATGTAATTTAGGTGAGATTATGTTGAAGTGAACGTTAGTTACCATTCACTACACATACATCACGTGCTGCTGTTTAAATACATTATCTCATTTCTTCACACTAGTGTTTTGTTGTTTTGTTTTTTTTTTTGAGACAGAGCCTCAAGCTGTCACCCTGGATAGAGTGCTGTGGCATCACAGCTCACAGCAACCTCCAATTCCTGGGCTCAAGCGAGTGTCTTGCCTCAGCCTCCCAAGTAGCTGGGACTACAGGCGCCTGCCACAAAGCCCGGCCATTTTTTGGTTGCAGCCATCATTGTTGTTTGGTTGTTGGCCAGGGCCGAGTTTGAACCTACCACCTTCAGTATATGGGGCTGGCGCCCTACTCACTGAGCCACAGGGGCCATCCCTTATTTTTACTTTTTTCATGTGGCTACTAGAAAATATATAATTATACTATAGCTTCCATTATATTTTCTTTTTCTTTTCTTTTTTTTTTTTTTTTTGAGACAGAGCCCAGGCTGGATTCGAAACCACCAGCTCAGGTGTATGTGGCTGGTGCCTTAGCCCGTTGAACCATAGGCGCCAAGTGACACACCAATGTTTTATCTGTACCCTTTTAGAGCTAAGGAAACAGTCAGTAAGACGAAGTAACTTGTCCGGTGCCACCCAACTACTAAGTAGCAGAACTGTGATGTAAATGTAGGTCTGTAAGCCAAAGTATGTGTTCTCTTTAAAAACTGCTTTTCTGGTAGGCAGGGTGGCTCACACCTGTAATCCTAGCCCTCTGAGAGACCAAGGTGGGAGGATCACTTGAGCTTAGGAGTTTGAGACCATCCTAAGCAAGAGGGAGACCCTGTCCCTACTAAAAATAGAAAATTCAGCCAGATGTTGTAGTAGGCACCTATAATCTCAGCTACTCCAGAGGCTGAAACAAGAGGATGGTTTAAGTCCAGGTGTTTGAGGTTGCTATGAGCTAGGCTGATGCCATGGCACTCTAGCCTGGGCAACAGAGTGAGACTCTATCTCAAGAAAAAGAAAAGGGGGGGGGCGACGCCTGTGGCTCAGTGAGTAGAGCACCAGCCCTGTATACTGAGGGTGGTGAGTTCAAACCCGGCCCCAGCCAAACTGCAACAAAAAAATAGCTGGACATTGTGGTGGGTGCCTATAGTCCCAGCTACTCCGGAGGCTGAGACAAGAGAATCGCCTAAGCTCAAGAGCTGGAGGTTGCTGTGAGCTGTGATGCCACCGCACTCTACCGAGGGAAATGAAATGAAACTCTGTCTCTACAAAAAAAGAAAAGAGGGTTCATGTCCCACCAGAGTCACCAAAAAACCCAAAACCCAACAAATATACACACACACACACACACACACACATACACTTACATAAATTTGAACTTATCTGATTCCTGTCATCTAGAAGTTTGCTGATACAAGACGTATAATACATTCATCCACTTTATGCTAAATGCTAATTAAGATGGAAGAAATAGAGATCATGAAATGGTTCTATTTTAATCCAAGAGTCTTCATACTCTGTTCCTATTATGGTTTAACATTTACATGTTGCTTAATTAATTCAACAAGCTCATCTCCCCCGCATCTGCTGACACAAAAGCTAACCTAGTGGACTGAGCATAAAGTTCTTCAAGAATAACTCTGGCCAGACCCTAGTGGCTCACGTCTGTAACCCTAGCACTTTGGGAGGCCAAGGTGACAGGATCACTTGAGGCCCAGAGTTTGAGACCAACCTGAGCAACCTAACAAGACCATGTCTCTACAATAATAGAAAAATTAGCCAGGCATGGTAGTTACGTGCCAGTATAGAAGGCTGAGACAAAAGGATCACTTGAGCCCAGTAGTCTGAGGTTGCTGTCAGCTAGGCTGATGCCATGGCACTCCAACATGGGCAACAGAGTTAGACTCTGAATCAGGAACAAAAAAAAAATAACTCTGGATTTGATTTTCCTTGATTCATTTAGGGGTAGTAATTTTCATAGCAAGGAATGAACCAGAAAAAAGCCAGTCATAAAATAATTAGATTGCTTAAGATGATAAAATAAAAAAATTACTGAGGTCCTGATTATTTATTTATTTTTATTTTATTTTATAATTATTTTTTTGAGACAGAGCCTCAAGCTGTCACCCTGGATAGAGGGCCATGGCATCACAGCTCACAGCAACCTCCAATCCCTAGGCTCAAGCGAGTCTCCTGCCTCTGCCTCCCAAGTACCTGGGACTACATGTGCCCACCACAACACCCGGCTATTTTTTGGTTGCAGCCATCATTGTTGTTTGGCGGGCCCAGGCTGGATTTGAACCCGCCAGCTCAGGTGTACGTGGCTGGCGCTTTAACCTGTTGAGCCACAGGCGCCGAGCCGAGGTCCTGATTATTTAATTTACCAAATATGTGCTAGACTTTTATGACATAATTTGTTCTATAACACAAAGTCCATATTATTACCAAAATGTGGTCCTCTTGATGGAGATTAAGAAATAATACTTCCTTTTAAAGGAAAACTAAGGCTGATTTAAATTGTACGGCCACAGTTTAATGTCTAACAAGCTTAAGTAATTTTAGCTGAGAAGAGGCAGAGTTTAAATACCAAGTCTTGAATCAAGTTATAGGTACACAGGTGGTGCCTGTGGTTCATCGAGTAGGGCACTAGCCCCATATACCGAAGGTGGTGGGTTCAAACCCGGGCTCGGCCGAACTGCAAAAACAGAAAAATAGCCAGGTGTTGTGGCAGGCACCTATAGTACCAGCTACTCGGGAGGCTGAGGCAAGAGAATCGCCTAAGCCCAGGGTTGGAGGTTGCTGTGAGCTGTGTGCTGTCACGGCATTCCACTGAGGGTGATAAAGTGAGACTCTGTCTCTACAAAAAAAAAAAAGTTATAGGTACACAAGCTAGCCTGAACTCTTTTCAACTCAGTAAGGGGATCTAGACATGGACTTCCAATCTTAATAAGGATCTAAATTCTTAGACTGCATATATAGTGTGGTTGTCGTCACCAGAACAAGTGAATACTGCTAAATGTATACAAATAAAAATCAAGAGTATAAAAAAAGTTTGTCATCTGTTAAACAATATACACATTATTAGTTGTTCAAAAGTAGAATATAGATCATGCAAGTGAGTTTCTCTAAACTTAGCTTTTCAAATTTGCCCATCAACACAAACCTAATAGAGAAAATAAATACTCCAAAGTGGCCCACAAACCACAAGTACAAGTATTCATTTGAAATGCAGATTTGTATGTACTCATTAAAAAACATACTAACATTATAGTCTGCCTCATAGTCTATCCAGGAAAATCTTCAAAGTTTTTTGAGGAAAAGATATTATTAATGACAATAGGTTGCTGGGTGTGGTGGCTCACACCTAAAACCCTAGCACTTGGGAAGCCGAAGCAGGTGGACTGCCTAAACTCACAGGTTTGAGACCAACATGAGCAAGAAAAAAAATAGCCGGGCATTGTGGTGGGTGCCTGTAGTCCCAACTACTTAGGAGGCTGAGGCAAGAGAATTGCTTAAGCCCAAGAGTTTCAGGATGCTGTGAGCTGTGACTTCATAGTACTTTACCAAGGATGACAAAGTGAGACTCTGTCTCAAACAATAACAACAGTAAAAAACAAAAAATGATAGGGAGGCGCCTGTGGCTCAGTGGGCAGGGCACTGGCCCCATGTACCAAGGGTGGCAGGTTCAAACCCAGCCCCAGCCAAACTGCAACAAAAAAAAATAGCTGGGCATTGTGGTGGGTGCCTATAGTCCCAGCTACTTGGGAGGCTGACGCAAGGGAATCACCTAAGCCCAGGAGTTGGAGGTTGCTATGAGCTGTGTGATGCCATGGCACTCTACTGAGGGCAATAAAGTGAAACTCTATCTCTACAAAAAAAAAAAAAAATGATAGTAGGCAAGTCTGAGTACAGAACCATGTATATGGCATTCTTGGTGGCCAAAAAATTCCCAATGAGGAATGGTTTTCCAGACATTCAAGGGTATGGGGATGCTCTGAAAAAACAGAGTCTGAGAAATTCTTAGCAACCAGAAATGCCATCCCTGTGGTTCTGAACCTGTGGGTTGCGAACCCTTTGTAACAATGAAAATACATCCTGCATATCAGATATTTACATTACGATTCATAACAGCAGCAAAATTACAGTTATGAAGTAGCAACAAAAATAATTTTATGGGTGGGGGTCACCACAACATGAGGAACCGTATTAAAGGGTTGCAGCATTAGAAGGCATTAGGAAGGTTGAGAAACACTGCTCTATACTGATCTCCTTCATTGTGCAAAATCCTTCTGTTGTCTGGAGATATTGCTTCACAGATACCTTCTATTTCAGGTACCCAGAAGTTAATGTTTTAGATGACTCATACATAGGAGATTATTTAAGTAGTGTAAAAAAGGTAGTCATACAGTATAAGATATTTATTAACAGAGAAATGGGGCGGCGCCTTTGGCTCAGCGAGTAGGGCGCCGGCCCCATATGCTGAAGGTGGCACGTTCAAGCCCAGCCTCGGCCAAACTGCAAAACAGAAAAATAGCCAGGTGTTGTGGCGGGCGCCTGTAGTCCCAGCTACTCGGGAGGCTGAGGCAAGAGAATCGCCTAAGCCCAGGAGTTGGAGGTTGCTGTGAGCTGTGTGAAGCCACGACACTCTACCCAGGGCGATAAAGTAAGAGTCTATTTCCACAAAAACAAAAACCAAAAAAAAACAGAGAAATGATTAATTTCCATTAATTAAAGCATTTAATCAATGTATTAAATTAATAATTTTATTTTATTTATTTATTTTTTTTGAGACAGAGCCTCATGCTGTCACCCTGGATAGAGTGCAATGGCATCACAGCTCACAGCAACCTCCAATTCCTGGGCTCAAGTGAGTCTCCTGCCTCTGCTTCCCAAGTAGCTGGGACTACAGGCACCCGCCACAATGCCCAGCTATGTTTTGGTTGCAGCTGTCATTGTTGTTTGGTGGACCAGGCTGGATTCGAACCCACCAGCTCAGGTGTACATGGCTGGTGCCTTAGCCTGTTGAGCCACAGGCGCCAAGCCAATTTTATTGTTTTGATGATAAAATTTTTTCAGACACTTAACAATAAAAGTCAAAATCAGTCTGCTAGTTGTTTATTTTAGGGTTCTAAGACTAGGATGGCTTCTGCAAGGTTGCATTCTGACTTTTGACTGAGGGAGGTGGTGGGCACACATACACATACACACACGTTTACCTCTTCTCATTCTTATAAAAACACCAAAATGTGACCAGAAAATGTACATAAGGGTTCGGCGTCCATTGCTCAATGGTTAGGGCATCAGCCCATAGACTGAGGCAGGCAGGTTCAAACTAAGCTCCGGCCTGCTAAATGACCATGACAACTGCAACAAAAAAATAGCTGGGGCTCGGCACCTGTGGCTCAATGGGCTAAGGCGCCAGCCACGTACACCTGAGCTGGCAGGTTCGTATCCCAACAAACAACAATGATGGCTGCAACCAAAAAATGGCTGGGCGTTGTGGTGGGCGCCTGTAGTCCCAGCTACTTGGGAGGTGGAGGCAAGAGACTCGCTTGAGCCCAGGAATTGGAGGTTGCTGTGAGCTGTGATGCTACAGCACTCTATCCAGGGTGACAGCTTGAGGTTCTGTCTCAAAAAAAAAAAAAA
>CAUYON010101876.1:0-21017 GCA_963573935.1 Arctocebus calabarensis | reverse complement strand
AACATCACCTATCCCCAAACCAGGAAAAGACCCCAAAAGAAAAGAAAATTATAGACCAATATCACTAATAAATATTGATTTAAAAATATTCAACAAGATCCTAGCAAACAGAATCCAGCAAAACATCAAACAAATTATACAGCATAACTAAGTGACTTTTCTCTCAGGGTCTCAAGGCTGGTTCAATATATATACAAATCTATAAATATAATTCAGCACATAAATAAATTAGAAAACAAAGACCATATGATTCTCTCAATTGATGCAGAAAAAGCTTTTAATAATATCCAGCATCCCTTCATGATCAGAACACTTAAGAAAATGGGTATAGAAGGGACATTTCTTAAACTGATAGAGGCCATCTACAGCAAACCTACAGTCAATATCGTATTGAATGGAATTAAATTGAAATCATTTCCACTTACATCAGGAACCAGGCAAGGTTGCCCATTGTCTCCACTGCTATTTCACATTGTAATGGAAGTTCTAGCCATTGCAATTAGGGAAGAAAAGGTAATCAAGGGTATCCACATAGGGTCAGAAGAGATTAAACTTTCACTCCTCGCAGATGATATGATTGTATATCTGAAAAACACCAGGGATTACACTACAAAACTTTTAGAAGTGATCAAGGAATACAGCAATGTCTCAGGCTACAAAATCAACACTCATAAATCTGACAATAGTCAAGCTGAAAAAACAGTCAAGGACTCTATTCCATTCACATTAGAGCCAAAGAAGATGAAATATTTGGGAGTTTACCTAACAAAAGACATGAAAGATCTCTATAAAGATAACTATGAAACTCTGAGAAAAGAAATATCTGAAGATGTTAACAAATGTAAAAACACACCATGCTCCTGGCTGGGAAGAATCAACATTGTTAAAATGTCCATACTACCCAAACCAATATATAATTTTAATGCAATCCCTATTAAAGCTCCATTGTTATACTTTAAATATCTTTAATATATATACATACATATATATATGTATATGTATATGTATATATAGTTTTATGTGGAATCAGAAAAAACCTCGAATAGCCAAGATATTGCTCAGAAATAAAAACAAAGCAGGAGGAATTATGCTACCAGACCTCAGAATATAAAATAAATCCATAGTGATCAACACAGCATGGTACTGGCACAAAAACAGAGAGGTAGATGTATGGAACAGAATAGTGAACCAAGAGATGAACCCTGTTTCTTACTGTTATTTGATCTTTGACAATGTTTGAAAAACATTCAGTAGAGAAAAGATTCCCTATTTAACAAGTGGTGCTGGGTGAACTGGCTGATGACCTGTAGAAGACTGAAACTGGACCCACAGTTTTCACCATTAACTAAGATAGACTCCCACTGGATTAAAGATTTAAACTTAATACATGAAACTATAAAAATACTAGAAGAAAGTGCAGGGAAAACTCTTGAAGGAATCGGCCTGGGTGAAAATTTTATTAGGAGGACTCCCCAGGCAATTGAAGCAGCATCAAAAATACACTACTGGGACCTGATCAAACTAAAAAGCTTCTGAACTGCTAAGAACACAGTATGTGTAGCAGGCAGACAGCCCTCAGAATGGGAGAAAATATTTGCAGGTTATGCCTCCAACAAACGTTTAATAACTAGAATACACAGAGAACTCAAACGTATTAGCAAGAAAGAAACAAGTGATCCCATCTCAGGGTGGGCAAGGGACTTGAAGAGAAACTTCTCTGAAGGAGACAGGTGCACGGGCTACAGACACATGAAAAAATTCTCATCATCTCTAATCATCAGAGAAATGCAAATCAAAACTACTTTGAGATATTGTCTAACTCCAGTAAGTTTAGCCCACATCACAAAATCCCAAAACCAGAGATGTTAGCATGGATGTGGAGAAAAGGGAACTCTTCTACATTGCTGGTGGGAATACAAACTAATATGTTCCTTTTGGAAAGATGTTTGGAGAATACGTAGAGATCTAAATATAGACCTGTCATTTGATCCTGTAATTCCTCTACTAGGTATATATCCAGAGGACCAAAAATCACATTATAACAAAGATATATATACCAGAATGCTTATTGCAGCCCAATTCATAATTGCTAAGTCATGGAAGAAGCCCAAGAGCCCATTGAGCCATGAATGGATTAATAAATTGTGGTATATGTACACCATGGAATATTATGCAGCCTTAAAGAAAGATGGAGACTTTACCTCTTTAATGTTTACATGGATAGAGCTGGAAGATATTCTTCTAAGCAAAGTATCTCAGGAATGGAAGAAAAAGGATCCAATGTACTCAACCCTGCTATGAAACTAATTTATAGCTTTCATATGAAGTCTATAACCCAACTATAGCACAAGAATATGGGGAAAGGGGCAAGGAGGATGTGTGGAGGGAGGGTAATTGGTGGGACCACATGTACAGTGCTTTTCAGAAAGGTACAGGTGAAACTTACTAAATGCAGAATATACAGATCTTTACACAATAAGAAAGTGCCATGAAGATTATGTTAAACTGTTTGATGAAAATATTTCAGAGTGTATATGAAACCAGTACATTGTACCCCATGAATGCATTAATGTACACAGCTATGATTTAATTTAAAAAAATAAAAATGTAGTGGAATTGTAAGAAATGCTCAAAATGACCTTTTTGTATAAAATGAAGATAGTAAATAAAAACCATCTTAACCTCACAGTTTAATTGTGACCTGAAATAAGACCTGTATAAAATCTATTCATGATTCACTCTCAGTCTTGCCTCCAATTAGGTGTTTTGAGGTTACATTAATAACCTATGCCTCAGCTTAGCTTTCTGATTCATAAGCTGCATTTTAAAGAAGTCATAATTGTAGCATATACAGTATGGTTCACAAATATGTTTATAATTTTGGATGACCTAGAAACTAGAACCTACTGGAAATCCACCTGATATTGTTGCAAAATAGCCAATAAGAATATTTTTTAAAATTGTTTGGCAGGTAAGAGTGATAACATTTATTTTTATTCCTTTTTAAAGGCTTAGCTACAGTTTCTTGAACTTATTTCTTAATTGGCAAAGAGGAATATGCTATATGTTATATTTATCTACTTTCATTTAAACATAAAATAGAGCTTATTTTACAGGTAAATATCAGGGCTACTAATTAATGGATTCAGGAAAAAAAATGGCAAATGAGAATAAAATCATCCAAAAAGAGATAGCACTATCAAAAGAAGAATGTGATAATTTTCAAGAGCATTGGATTCTCTTTCTAAGACACTTCAATAAACATGACATGTAACAACTATAATTTGGAAATGTGAAAGTCACAACCAGCATATCAGCCAATTTTCTGGAGTTTCTGGTCCCTCATATAAACTTTTCTTAGAAACTATTTTCTTGCCTAAAATATAACTGCTTTGGGACACAGACATTGATTTCAAAGTCATGTTCAACTAATAGAAAATCACTGTGCATTCTTAAATGGGGGTAGAAAAGAAAATATCCAAAGAGAAGGAAGCAGGCCAGGAAGAATACAGGAAAGAGGGAGGAAAGGAGAGTAAGGGGCAGAGAAAGAGAGATAGAGAGAGAGAGAAAGATATAAGAGTCTACAATATTTCCCATCATGAAAAGAACTCCTTTTCAGTCGAAAAGAAATAATAAGTAGGACTCTCTTCTATGCAAATATTAGAATTTTCAAACAAATAAAAAGCTAAGATTATTTGGAAACCTCACCTGAGTCCATAAAAACAAATGTAAAATTCAAATTTATAAAAGAAAAATGAAAAGGCCATTTTGCCTTAACTGTTTTAATAAATTATTTGGGCTTTAAAACAATTCAAAATACTTGCTATTCACATTTAACAAAAAAAAAAAAAATTACATTCTTGTGAAGTGGGAAGTCACTTCTTTTAATTTACACATTTTACATGGAAGTTAGGGGAGGACAGTAAAAGGGGAGAAGGGAAACACAGAGGTTAATTCACTTCCCCACTGTCCTTTACTCTCCAATATGGGGTTTACTGGTTGATTAGTACACTGATGATAGAAAAGATGCCTTGCAAATACCACTAAACAACATTAAAGAGCCACAATGTTGGGGGGAGCAGAGCAAGATAATGGAAGAGAAACAGCTTCTTTGCAACCTGGCATGATGAGAGTGCAGAGACAAGCCTCCAGTCACCTCCAGCTTGAGGTTCTGCCCAGAAATATTCCCTTGGGGAGGCAGGGAGGCAGGGAGTCAGGGGAGACTTGCAGACCCCTGGAAAGGTAGGAAGTGTTTGCATTTGGTCTGAGGCCCTGGTGGCTGCTGCAGCTACAACAGCAGTGAGAGTCTGCAGACAAGAAAGGCCTTCCCTGCGGGCTGGTTTTTGGACTTGGGCATTTGGTTGAGTTACCTTGGAGACCTTGGGCAAGTGAGCAAGTGACTTTGAGTTGTGCAAAGAGGCGAGGACTGAGCCGTTGGGCCAGAACAGTGATTTCATTGTTCAGCTGTGGGCCACACACAGTCATGGTGGGAGAGCTGCCCTGCAGGCTTGGCCCTCAGGGTCCCAGAGCAAGGAGTCCTTGGGCAAGTGAGCAAGTGACTTTGAACAGCAACCAGAGGCCTGGACTGAGATGCCATGGAAGAGCAAATATTTCATTGTTCGGCAGTGGGAGTTGCCATGCAGTCTCAGCCCACAGGGGCATAGAGCAAGGCTAAATTCTGGAGCACCCGATAAGTGAGCAACCACTTCAACAGAGATCCCAGTGACACATGCTTTCCAGGGAAAGCTTCTGCTTAGCCAAAGGTCATGGTTTGGAAAGGTTGAAGCATGTCTATTAAGCAGGCTGAGGACAGATTCAGGCTCTTAACCCTGAAGGATATGTGGGAAAAAAGTCAACAGAGGCCTCCAGTCTCCATCTTATACAGCTATATCAGCATTTTGTTTAGCTTCTCATATGCCAGAAGATCACCTGTTGCCCAGGTAATATTCATCAAGATAGTAAGATGTATATACATACATACATACATATATATATATATATGTGTGTGTGTGTGTGTGTGTGTGTGTGTGTGTGTGTTTTCTTTCATTCTTTTTTTCAACTTTTCCCCCTTAGATTTTTCTTTACACTTCTTTTCTTCATTTTTCTCATGTAAATATAATTTACTCTTGTGGATTCTTGTGCTTGAGTCTTTGGGGTTCTCTAAGTATAAGATCATATAGTTGGCAAGAGGGAAAGTTTGACTTACTTGGACCTCATATGGATGCCCTTTATTTCCTTCTCTTGCATGATTGTATTGGCTAGAATTTCCAGCACTACATTGAATAGTAGTGGTGATAGAGGATATGTTGGTCTTTTTAATTTTTTTTTTTTATTTTGCTTTCAATTTCAGCTGGCTTTCACTCATCTTAGTTTGAAGGGGATTTTTTGTTTGTTTGGTTGGTTTTTTTCTTTCTTCCTTTAGCAATTCTCTTGCCCTTTGCCTCCCAAGTATCTGGGATTACAGGTCCCTCCCAGAACACCTGGATTTTTTTTTTTTGATAGAGACACAGTCTCATTCTGGCTCACTCCAGCTCATGCTGGTCTCAAACCTCTGAGCTCAGGCCATCCACCCACGTCAGCATCCCACAGTGCTAGGACTACAGGCATGAGCCACCACACCTGGCCAAGTTGGTCTTTTTTTAAAAAAATAAATGAATAAAATAGATAAACCTGTGGCCAGACTAAGTAGAAAGAGAAAAGGAGCATATCTAGTAACTTCAGTCAGAAACAATAAAGGTGAAATAACAACAGATGCCACAGAGATATAGAGATTTTCTATGAACACTACAAGAAACTTTATGCCTAGAAATTTGACAACGTGGAGGGAATTGATCAATACGTGGAATCATCCCCTTTCCCTAGACTTAACCAAAAAGAAATAGATCTCCTGAGCATACCAATTTTACGCACTGACATCAAAGAAACAGTATAAAATCTCCCAACAACAACAAAAAAAATGCCATGGTCCAGATGGCTTCACACCAGAATTCTATCAAACCTTCAAAGAAGAGCTTATACCCGTACCATAGCAACTATTCCAAAAAATTGAGAAGGAATCTACCCCAACATGCTCTATGAAACAAACATCACCCTGATAACAAAACCAGAAAAAGACCCAACCAAAAAGGATAATAAAGACCAATTTCAATAATGTATATAGATGCAAAAATTCTCAATAAATTTCTAGCCAATAGATTACACCTTCTCATTAAAAAAGTCATACATCACAATCAAGTAGGTTTCATCTTAGGGCTGCAAAGGCTGGTTTAACATATGCAAGTTCAAAAGCATAATCCACCATATCAAGAGAAGCAAAAACAAAAACCATATGGACCTCTCAATAGATGCAGAAAAAGCATTCGATAAAATTCAGCATCCTTTTCTAATCAGAACTCTGAAGAATACAGGCACAGCTTGCACATTTCTTAAACTGATAGACGCCATCTACAACAAATGCACGGCTAATATTATACTGATTGGAGTTAAACTGAAAGCTTTTCTACTTAGAACTGCTCAAGATTTCTTAACAAATGACACAACAACAACAACAACCATATATGTGTGTGTGTGTGTGTGTGTGTGTGTGTAGCGAGAGAAGTAAGCCACATAAACATACATATATGTGTATGTATATATATATATATATATAGAGAGAGAGAGAGAGAGAGAGAGAAAGACAGACAGACAGACAGGGTCTCACTATTGTTGCTCAGGCTGGTCTTGAACTTTTGGCTTCAATCAATCATCCTGGCTCACTTAATATTGTAATCCATGGCACCTCTATCTAGATATCATTGTTTTACTCCACTTAAAATACTATTATAAAAGTTTGAAAGGAATAATGCTATTTTAACACAAAAACCTTGGTGCTAGAGGAAAATATATCCACAAGAACAACAAAGCTCAACTAGATTTTGATGCTGATTAACTCTTAATAATAAGACAGCCATTTTTTGCCAGACTTAAAACGTTTGTAGTGGGGAGAATCATAAATGTGTTGATGGGAAGGGGAAGGAATAAAAAAGAATAAAATTATCTTTTAATGATTTGGTGGAAACCTATGAGGAATAATATTTCAATACTTAGCCCTTTTGCGATAAGTTTAGCCAAGACAAACATATTTGAATAGTTCCCACATTGAAAATTATCTCAAGAGGTGATCCCTATCAGATTTCATTGTAGCAGTAATATGAACTAAATCCAAACTAAATAAAGCATATTGATACATAGAACCATGAATGAAATCAAACTGGAATCTTACAACACTTGGAAAAGAGAAGAAAATATCAAAGGAGAACAAGAAGAGAGTAACAAACATAACATCATTGAAGCGATATAAATACAGGATTTAATCAATACAATTCAGATTTTTGTAAGGCATAATTGTTTACACAGAAGATCAAGGCCAATATGATCCCAAGGCAAAGGGCTTATAGAGAAGTCTAAAAAGGCATCTTTCAAAAAGGGGGTTGAAGTGCTTTGTTTCAGAATCCCAAATAACTGATAGAAATAGAATATGAAGCAACAAATCTTTAATTTGTTATCATTGCTACTTTTGGCTTCAATCAGGACTGTTTAATAATTATGGAGAAATGACTCTGAAAAATGTTGAAGTATAAGAAGAAAGTGAAAACTGTGCTCAGAATCTACTTCTCTAGCCTTCTCTAGTAAAATGGCAGGAAAACTATATAAAAATTCAACTGAAATACCTGGATGGAACTGGAACATATTCTTCTTATTAAAGTATCTCAAGAATAGAAGAAAAAGTATCCAAAGTACTCAATAATATTATGAAACCAATATACAATTACCTACAAATTCATACGAATGATAAAACACAACTATAGTCTAGAAATAAGGAGGGAAGAGGAGAGAGGAGAACGTGCGGGGAGAGGCTGGGAGGAGGGAGGGTACTTGGTGGGACCTCACCTAATGTGCACAATGCAATGGTACATTTCAAAGAGTAGAGTATAAAATGTCTCACCACAACAAATAAGTGAGGTGATGGTTATATTAATCAGTTTGATGTACACATTCCACATTGTATATCAAATCAGCATACTGTACCCTGTAAATGCATTAATGTGCACAGTTATGATTTGATAAAAAAAAATCACTGTTTTTAGGATAGTTGTTGAAAGAAAGGATCATTTTCCAGGTGACTGTAAGAAGTAGGCAAAATGTAATATATTTGGACACTTGATGGGGGGAAGGAGAATACCAATTGCTGTAAGACATCTTAGCAACATGCAAGCAAGGATCTAAAGTATCTAAAACTCTCACTGCCTTTGAACCCTTCAACTGTCTTCTTATTGGCATACCACATGAATATGTCACCTAAATTGACATTCCCATACTTTCTTCTTCATTCTGGCTCGGAAGTAAAGCAATCTTTATTTCTGACCCTTTCCTTGCCATTGAAAATCTAGGTCCACAGTTGAGTCCACTGAATAGCAATACATATTGTCTGAGTAAATGCATGAATTTGGGGATGAAAGTAAGATAATCCCAGCACAAATAATATTATAGATCCAGAATCAGCAGAACCTATCTAGATAAGCTATTCAAATTTTCAACCCTGTACAAGACTCTGCACTTAAACATGTCTCCCAAGCATGTATATGCTACATGTGTGAAAGTATGTTTTACTTCCATGTAGAAGTACTGAACCAGAGCTCTACAATGTCTCCAATCTAGAATTTACTAACTTCACTTACATGGAGTCACAAATTTCTAATTTAATTCCATTTATCTTCTTTCTGAATTATAGTCTACAGATCCCAATTCAATCCTGAAACTTCAAGGGGAGTTATCAGCCAACAGACCAGCTAACCCTATACTGCTTCTAGTGTTCTGAAATATATATTAGCATTAGAGAGAATGAGGATTAAGTGTAAAGGACTAAATTGGAAAAAAAGATTAAATCGGTTGTACTGTTTTATGGCTAATGTGAACTACATCATAAGAAAAGGTTAAAGTAAAGAAGGAAATATTTTTGAAAGAGTCAAATTTGCCTTTCACTGAAGTTTGGCAAGTGGAGATAATGGAAATTACCTAGCTGTTCTTCATATTTCTATGAGAAGTATGACTTTCTCGCTTACTTTCTTACAAGGGTAATTTAAACTTGTAACTAAAAATAAGACATTTTGCTACATGGTCAACATAGAATTTATAGTAAAGAAACTGAAACTAGCAAAAGATTTTATACTTTACAGATGATGCTTTTTGAAATAAATTGGATTTGTCTTGATAAAAACTATTAACTGAATATATTCAAATAGAATAACATAAATATGTTTATTGAATTTCATTATTCCCAATCACAAATATTTATATTCTCTCCCAGTTACAATTTCCAAAACACAAAACATTAATTTTTTTTTTTTGGCAGTTTTTGGCCATGGATGGGTTTTAACCCACCAACTCCAGCATATGGGGCCAGTGCCCTACTCCTTTGAGCCACAGGCACTGCCCTAAACCATTAATTCTTCAATATTTCAGCCACTAGTGATGGAGTTATTTTAAGTTGATACCCTGCCAAAGCAAATAATTGAGAATGATTTGATAAATCTAGGATGGGAAAATAGATAAGGATTTTTAAGGCAAAATTCCATATCAATTGGCTTTATTCTTTTTTTTTAATTTTTTTTTATTATCTTTATCATTAAACCATAGCTGTGTACAATAGTGTAATCAAGGGGTACAATGTGCTGGCTTCATATACAATCTTAACTATTTTCATCAACCTGATTAACATAGCCCTCCCGGCAATTCCTCCGTTATTATATGAAGACATTTGTATTCTGCATTTAGCAAGGTTCGCCTGTACCCTTCTAAGATGCACCGTAGGTGTGGCCCCACCAATTACCCTTCCTCCGCCCCTCCCTCCCCTCACCTCTCCCTCCTCTTGCTGTAGGATCATTTTTACAAAGAGATCTTAATTGCCTAAATTGTGTATTATCAGTCATTAAGGTAATACAATAAATGAGTTTGTAGCATTTGTATAATTTTGGTGGTGGCTAGTGCTTGACTGAAATAATAAAAATAATATTTGGGGCGGGGTGGGGTGGCTCACCTGTAATCCTAGCACTCTGGGAGACCAAGGAGGGTGGATTGCCTGAGCTTACAAGTTCGAGACCAGCCCGAGCCAGAGTGAGACCCCCATCTCTAAAAATAGCTGAGCGTTATGGCGGGTACATGTAGTCCCAGTTATTTGGGAGGCAAGAGAATCACTTAAGCCTAAGAGTTTGATGTTGCTGTGAGCTGTGACATCATTCTACTAAGGGCGACAAAGTGAGACTCGGTCTCCAAAACACCCTCAAACAAACAAAAAAGCAAACAAAGCAATATTTATTTATTTTTTGAGACAGAGTCTCACTTTGTCACCCTGGGTAGAGTGTGTGGTGTCACAGTTGACAGCAACTTCAAACTCTTGGGCTCAAGCTATCCTCTTGTCTCCAGAGTAGTTGGGACTTCAGGCACCCACCACAATGCCTGGCTTTTTTTTAAATAGAGGCAGAGTCTCCCTCTTGCTTTCTCCGTTCTTGAGATCCTGAGCTCAAGCAATCCACCCGCTCAGCCTCCCAGAGTGCTAGGATTTCAAGCATGAGCCACTGCACCTGGCCTAAAAACAAAATTTACATGGATTCCTTCATATTGCAATTTACAACAATAGTGCCAGTTTTTGGGGTTTTTTTGCCTGCTAGTTATACACAGCCTTGGCTGTGTGCATATTTTCAGTATTACTTGGATTCCTGACTCCTGGTAGGAAAGGTGACCTCTTTGCACTGCTGTGGTCATCTAGTGCCTTCCTGAGGCTTTTGGAGGATATCTGCTCTCTGGCCTCTCGAAGATGATGGGCATCAGGCTACCCTTGACATAGTTCTACTGATGGTTCCTGATGTCTCCCTGCCCTTTAGAAAGCACATCCTGCCTTCCCCACTTCTCCGTAGCTGGAGACATAGGTCTTTTCCTTTGGCTGGAGTAGTTCTGCTTTGGCCTGTACTGTTTGTTGGGGTTTGAGAACTATGATTTCAGCGTGTTCCTTGAGCGCCCTGCATCAGTGTTACCTGATAGGATCATTAAAGTGCAGATTAAGCCCCCTCCTCCCAGTCCTACTGAGTTAGCATCTCCAGAGGGAGAAGCTTCCTGATTGTGAGTTGTAACAAGTACCGTAATCCACAGCAAGAATTCTCAGCCACAGATGATTTTGCCATTCAAGGGACATTTGGCAGTGTCTGGAGACACCACATCTAGTGCACAGGACTACAATGTGTAACAATCTCCCAACAACATGGAATTATCTGTCCAGCGTGCCATTGGTGTTGAGGTTGAGAAACCCTGGCTCAAGGGGGAATAATTGAGCATAGTAAGGAAGGCTGTAAGACAGTTGGGAAAATGAAGGATTATTAAGTCTTTCAAGGTGTGGGTAGAGTGAAGTTTTGGTGGTAATGATAAGGGAGTTGATTCCTGTCAATCTGTTTCTTGGAAAAGCAACAAAAAGAAGACGTGTAACTTGATGATGATGATGGTGGTGCTCTAAGGCCTCAATGTGACTGTCTTGCAGACTTTAACCCATGAGATTGGACACATCTTTGGACTGCGACACTGCCAGTGGCTCACGTGCCTAATGCAAGGTTCCAACCACTTGGAAGAAGCTGACCGACGCCCTCTAAACCTTTGCCCTGTCTGCTTACGCAAGTTGCAGTGTGCTATTGGTTTCAGCATTGAAGAAAGATACAAAGTAAATGGGAGGGGGAACAACAGGGAGGGAAGTGGTTATCTAAGTAGCAAACTGACATTTTCTATTAGGTCCTTTTCTAGAGCTATAATTTATCAAAGGAAATTAGTGTAAAAATAAGCAGGAAGCTGTGGTTTTTTTTGAAAGAGCATGCAAAAAAATACCCTTCTTAAAAACTTTAACTTGCTTTGAGTGATTTATACTTACAGTACATATAATGAGAAACAGAGGAAGAGTTTTCTCTGTTGTTAACCCATTTAGGGTAAGAGGCTTGACCTTGCAGAACAGAATAAATATGGATATATGTGGTAGAGTTTATTTTGTAAAATCCTATAAATATGTGGGCGTGATTTGTCTTTCCAAATATGGAATAGAAGTATGATGTTCATTAGGAGGAACAGATGATCTTCTTTAAGAAGTAATTAGGAAAGTACCTAATCTCAGTATGTGTGTGTGTACCCACACATGCCCACAGACACATCAGTGTACATGCACGTGGCTGCTCGTGGGTATCACTGTTACTCAAGTGACTGCACATAAATTTTGGCTCGTATATCTGCAGATATATATGTCTACCTGTGACTGTGTGTACACTTATGTATCTACACATCAAATTGAAAACACAGTGTAAGGCCTTGTGGAATATTTAGAAAGTTGAGGAAATAAAATAATTATCTTACCACCCTAAAAAAATAAGTAGAAGAATGAGTGTGCTTCTTAAATTGTCTTTTTTCCTATGCATACCTCTGACCATGATTTACAATTAAAGTTTGTGTATATTGGTACTAGCTATTTCCCTCAGTACGTTTCATATTCATAACCATCTCTTTATCAAATGCAGCATCTTCCTGGGGTAATATAAATCACAGATCACCTGATCTAGAAGCCAGTGTTTTTCGCTTACAAAAATTATTCTGTTGTCATTTGTTAAAATATGGATGTTTTCTGTTTTTCAAGGCGCTGGTGAGATGGATCGATGATGAATCGGCTGACAAACCTGGAGTAACTCCGAAGCACAGTCGGGAGGTTAGTGGGAATTTACCCAAACCTGTTGAAGCCTTTAAGGAATGGAAAGAGTGGATAATGAAATGCCTTGCTGTTCTCCAAAAATAAAGACCTTCAACTAGGAGTAATTAAAATAAATACTTGCACATTCTGCTTTCATTTGGGTGGAGTACTTCATTGGAATAAATTATTTGCTGATTCTGTGCAGTGTCCAAGTAACAGGACAGAACTTTCTTTAAAGCACCTGAATTGAAATGAGACTCATTTTGAATAATAAAAATTCTGTAAACTGTCTTCTATCTTACTAGCTTGGTCTATGGCAGTGAGCACATTATTTCTATTCTTCCATCATGTTTATGTCTCACCAGAAAGCTAGGACTAGTAGTAACTAGTAAGTAAATACTTCAAATATGACCATATATGTCCTAAGGAACAAATCACATAGTTTCAAGGGGTGAGTGATGCTTCTCCTCTGTTAGGCCCACCCCTGCACATCAGTGAGTTTTCATGTCCTCTGATGTCCATCTTATCCCTCCTCCTCTTCTGTGACCTTGCCCTACTCTCTAGGGGAGGGGGAACTTACCTCTCTTGTGTTCCCTTGCTGATTATTGGCTTAATCCTGAAAGAAGTGACAGTTCATATAAGCTTTTAGCAGCTTGAGATGTGACCTCTCAGGAATATTTACAAGTGAAAACAACAGTGGTACTTAGTCTATAGCAACCTTTGGTGGTGGGAGTTCTGTTGAAACTCTCAGCTATACGATTCAGGCATTTGTGAGGGGTCTTAAAAATAGTTTGTAATAGTACTTATGGTCTGTGAGTGTACGTCTGTAGTTTTAAAGCCCATTTCAGGTGTATTCCTATAACGATGTCTTTGTCACTTTTTTTGCATTGTGAAGTTGATTTGGGGAGAGTGTGATGGGGTTGTCTGCCCGGGTGCCAGGAAGGCCCACGGTAGCCTGTAGGCTGTGGGCATCAGCCGCATTGCTTTGGTAGCAAGCAGGCTGAAAACCTCAAAATTGACAAGCCTCTGCTAGATCAGCATATCTCAGAAATCTAGAAATCTTAATGTCTCATCTTACTAAATGCTAGTGAGCAGACAGCATTTCCCTCTTCCATCTAACCTTAAGGGTCTTTTTTTTTTTTTTTTTTTGAAAGGTAGATTTTTTTTCATGATATTGGCTCATGCAGTGTGATTTAAGGCACATTTTATAAATGAATCTAGTTTCCCATGGATTCACTCTCTTCCTTGATTAAACTTGCTTAACTAATTTTTTTTGATTAAATAATTTTGGAAAAGGGCGGTTTGCTGTTAAACTTACTTGAAGAGAGAATATTTGGTTATTCCAACACTGAAAAGAGAATTTTACAGCACAAAATTTTATGGGTTCTGTGAAAAGGAGGCACTCACCCAGCATAAACCTCACAGAACACCAAGCTTGTGTGAAAGGTCTTTGTTGGTGGGGGATGCTGCAGAGCAGCATCAAGGAGGAGAGGAGAGAGAGAGAGAAATGGGGAAAGAGGAGAGGAGAGAAGCTAGAGAGAGAGGAGACACAGAAGAGAGAGAATAAAAGGCAAGGGCACCTTATACAGGTTGGGTTAGGGGAGGTGACAGGATGGTAGAACAGCCAATAAGGTGTTACTGCTCTGGCGCAGAAGAGCCATAGGGGGCGGGCCATAAGTTTGAAATTTTCAGGGGAGGTGAAGTTTTGCAATTATCTAACATTCTGTGATGGGTTTTATTTCCTCCTTTAATGTACTTTAAATTATTACCCATTCTATTATATTTTCTTTTATTTTTCTACAAGGTAAGCACAGTTTTAGTCCTGAAGGTCAGCATTAGTCACACACCCTTTTGAACTCAGATTTGCCTAAATGCAAAAAATAGGGAATTACAGTTATTTGGACAAGATAAAAAAAATCAATTGGGGCTTACTTTCATCTAGGGAGGAAAAATAACAAATCATTCATTCTTGTTATTGGATCAAACATAAAATTTTGCATTTATTTGGCAGTCATCACTTAAGTGCTGTGGATAGCTAATTCTGTGTTGTAGATACTTTTGGACAATTTCTTAGGGTTAAATCTAAACATAGAATTTATCTACTAAACCTAATTTTTATGTATTATGGTTAAATCTTTGTAGTTGAAAAAACATGATTTTCACTAAGTGACAAATAGAAATCCAAGCAGATTTTGTACTGCGTGTGCTAAATGAATAAGGTATTGAACAAGAGAATAATTTTCCACTGTCTACTATCTTAGAAATAAGTGAATTTGACATGCTGTTTATGTCACAGATCCTGTTCCTTGGTGAGGACAGAATAAGTATCTTTCTCCAGCTAGGGAAGGAATAAATGTTGACATTTCAGTTCACAGACTTAAAAAATATATATATTTTAAGAGACGGTGGGCGGTTGGGCGTGTGTGTCGCTCTGTTGCCCAGGCTGGTTTTGAACTCCTGATGATCCTGCCTACCGCCTCCCAAAGTGGGCCCCTGAGCATCTACAGGCTTTCAAAGGGGAGGGTTGAACAGAAGAATTTGGCAAGGATCATGTCGATTCTTGCACAGCTTGCATTTTGAAACGTAAATCCTCCAGCTAAGAATAATTTACACATCAAACCCTCTTCAGAGCAGGCGAGCTAAAATCGAAGCAGGCAGCTGCGAGACCGCTAAGGCTGGCCCTGCCCGGGCCCTTCCCGAGCAGGAAGCGCGTCGCTGCCCCGGCTGCGCCCAGCAGCTGCGAGCGGCCGGCGTGCCACCTGCTTCCGCGCCCGGGGACTTCCCTCTGCAGGCTCCGCGGCGCGGGGTGGGCCGCGTGGCCTCGCCTGCGTCAGCGACCCGGGGTAACCCCCTCTGCGCAGCCCCTGCCGCCGAAGGCCGACTGGGGGTGGACCACGTGCGCCGCGCTCTGCGCACGGCCTTGGAAAATCAGGATGGCGATGGCAGCAGAGCAGTGAGTGCAATCAGTTCCCCAGGAGAACACTGAAAAAAGTGTTTCATTGCAGAGTTTGAGTCTCAGTCTCCTTCTGGAGTCTGCTATCTAGAGTAGCACCGTCCAGTGGAAACAATACAGGACACATATGTTAAGTTTTAATTTTTCTAGTTGCCACATTAGCAAGTGCAAAAAGGAGCAGGTGGAATCAATTTTAAATCATCTTATTTATTTATTGGAGACAGGGTCTCGCTTTGTCACCCTTGGTAGAGTGCCATGCGTAATAGCTCATAGCAACCTCAAACTCTTAGGCTCAAGTGATCAATCCTCTTGCCTCAGCCTCCCAGGTAGCTGGGACTACTGGCATAACGCTGGAAATAAATCTTGCTTTTGCTTAGGCTGGTCTCCAACCCCTGAGCTACAGGAATCCACCCACCTTGGCCTCCCAGAGTCCTGGGATCACAGGCATGAGCCACTGCACCCGGCCCATCTATTTTATTTAATCCAGTGCACCCAAGCTATTATTATTCCAACATGTAATCAATATAAATATTGAAATATTTTATATTCTTTTCTCATACTATTTTATATTTCTTTTCTTCAAATCCCCTTGTGTCTTTTGCATGGACAGTACCTCTCAGTCCCAACTGGCCACGTTTCCTGAGCTTACCAGCCCCCTGTGGCTTGTGGCTGCTCTCTAGTCTACCTGGAAAATGCATCCAGGAAACTGAGGTACTAGAGAAAGGCTTAGGGGAAAGGCCAAACAGGTCTTCTGTCAGTTCAGAGGGTTGATATTCAAGCTGAAAGCGTGCGGACACTTATAAGGGCTTCTGGATTTAGTGTTCAGTTTCTTCCCCTCTGTCTAAAATAATTTTTATAGATAACTTATGTATAACACTTAATAACACTTAACATGTGTTCATTTTTATTGACAAATATTTATGGGGTACATGTGATATTTTGTTGTAAGCACAGGATGCGTAATGATCAAATCAGGGTATTTGGGATATCCATCATCCCCTTGAGTATTTCTTATTTCTATGTGTTGGAACAACTCAAGTCTTCTCTTTCAGGGATTTTTGAAATACACATTGTCATTAACTATACTCACTTTACCTTGCTGTGCAGTTAGAACTTAATACTTTCTATCTAACCGTTTGTCTGTATCCATTAACCAACTTCTCTTCATGGCCTTCTTGGCATCTGTCATTCCATCCCCTGCCTCTATGAGACCCATCTTTAGCTCCCAAACATGAGAATATGTGATATTTGTTGCTTTTTGATCTTGCTGTTATTCTCTGTTGCAGATTTTCACCTTCCTATCTCATTGTCAAGGGCCTGGCATTGCTTTATGAATGCGTTTTCATTTTTGGAAAGCAGAGTTGTGACGTGCTAATACTGTGGAGACCATTTAGTCCATTTCATGGATGCAGAAACAAGCCTGCAGTAGCTGAGTAAACTCATGTGTTTAAACCAAAGGCAAAAATGGGACCAGATCCCAAGTCTTCCTGATTTTGAGTTCTGTATTGTTTTCAATGTGCTACATGACCTCATGGGGGGAAAATACCGCCAGCCAGAAAGCCAGCCATTTTTTTTTCACATTGTTTATACAAGAGGTTATAAGATTAAGCTTTCTTTCAACTTCTTTACTGTTCAGCTAGAGCCATCTGGGGTTGCTCAAAGTCAGAGAAATCAGTTTATATGCTTTATGCTTTAGTACCAAAGACAGAGAGAGAGGTGCAATACCAGAAATGCACTTGTTGCCAGTGAGGCATTAAAAAAGAAAAGCGTCATGAAAAAAAAGGTCTACTGGAAAATAGGTTAAGTTCAAACGAAATTGACTTTGGCAATATGCTTGAACTCAAAGCCCTTGGTTGGCATACTTATCTTAGTGTTACTTTCCTTCCCCACTGTTGAGTTTAGTCTCGGTTCCTGAGTCATTTCTTTTTCTGACAGCTGGCCCACCATTCTAGACACTACTGCCGGGCACTGTGAGACCCATCCTCAAATGTTGGGCCAGTAGGTTTTGAGCACATGCTGTCAGTGTCCTGTGGCCTCCACTACTTCCTACGGGGCATCAGACTCTCTTGGACTGACATTGTAAATAGATACCATTTTTTTTTCTGCTGCATAATTAAAGTGGAAAAAAGTTAATGAAAAATGAAGAACTCTTTCATTCATTTGTAGAAGGGGGTCACTGTGATAGTTTTGAGACAGATTGTGTTATGGTCCATTATTTCACTTTCAAGAAACACAGTTGACAGTGCCCTTTCTGATTCACTTGGGCAAGTTTTAACTTACTCAGTTTACCATTGTTGGGAGGGCTCCATTTGTTTCCGTCTAAGTAGATTTTACGTTTCTGGATTTTTATGGATCTCAAAACTTTTGTGATGACCCACATATGTTTTGGTTCAAGAATATTTATGGAGCACCACCTAGTAGGTGCCAGGCCCTACTCAAAGTCTTGGGGATACAGCAGTGAACAAAAAACCCTGCTATCCTAATACACTAGTGGGAAAAAAATAGATGCTGCTGTAACAGCAGACCAGAGAAAAGAGACAGAAACAAGTGTCTGGAGAAGATAATCAGGAATGCCTCCTTAGGGGGTCATTTGGAGGTGGCCAAATTGAAGGGCCACATCTTGTACACAACCAAGGGAAGGGCATACCAGGCAAAGGGAACCACAGACGCTGAGGCCTGAGACTTGGGTCAGTAAGAATAATTCCAGGACAGTAAGAAAGCCGACAAGGCTAGCGTGGCAGGAGCAAGGGGGAAATGAGGCAGTTCACACAGGGTCCATTGCTGAGGCTTCGCGTCTGACTTTGCTTTGCAAGGATTATTATCGCTGCTATATAGAAAGTAAGGTGGGGATGGTGTGGAGCATGGAGGAAGCTGGCAAACCAGCTAGAAGATTATTGTGGTAATCTAGCTGAGATGACGTTGGCTTGCATCAAGGGTCCTGGTGGAACTGGCAAAGGCAGTCAGCTTCTGGATATATTTAGAAAGTAGAGCTGATTGGATTTATGGAGGAATGGCTTTGAGGAGGATACAGAGTTCTTCTGAGGACATTTTAAGATGGAGATGCCTGTTGTACAGCTCTGTGCTGCCAGGCAGGCATTTATGAGTCTAGAGCTTAGGGACAAAGTTGGGACTAAGACAGGGAGTAGTCTGTGTTGAGAAGGCAATTAAAATTTTGGTTGAATTTTTAAAATATTTTTAGAGATAGAGTCTTGCTCTGTCACCCAGGCTGGAGTGCAGTGATGCTAAACATAGCTCATTGCGGCCTTGAACTCCTAGGCTCAGGAGATCCTCCTGCCTCAGACTCCCAGGTAGCTGGGACTACAGGTGTGAGCCACCGCTCCCATCTTGGTTGGATTCTGGGTAGTAAGTTGCTCGCATGCTTGAATTCTTTGAATTGTTGGGAAGGCATCTATCTAAATGGTACATATACAAGATCACAATTTGTATTTTCCTTCATTACCTTTGGCGACGTGTTTGGGATATCACGTTTGTTGTCTAACTTACCCTCCAGGATGCTGATAGTCACACTGAAGTAATTTTGATTTGAGTACGAGAATTTTTACACGAAAAGCGAAGTGGTATCACCTCTTTTCTTGTTCGGCACCTTTAGCGTCATTATAAAAACTGAACACTAGGGGGCGCTAGTTTCCCGCTTATGCAATGGGAACTGCCAACCTGTTGGACACCGTTGCCCTGTCTTAGGACCTACATGTTAATATAACAAAGACTGATCTGAAAGCAAGGGCAGTTTCTGTTTTCTCAGTGCAATGTATACTTATAGGAGTGAGATTTTAGAGTGTAACGTGTCTGGATTATGTTTAAATTGGTCGTTTAAGTAATTTTCATAACCGTTTCAAATTTTAAAGGCTATGGCTTCTCAACCCCAGATCACTATTAGAGAGCGCCATATGTGGGAACTTTTTTTTTTAATGTAGAAACCTTAAAAAATAAGGATCATGATGATTTGGAATATTTAGATTGGAGTATGGAAACCTAATGTAACAAATACCTCCAGGTGAGTTGAATCTGGGCCCTGGGAACCCTGACTTCCAATCCTTTTTCTCTATTTTATCACCATTAAGCTAAAGGCAATGCAGATAAATGTGCAAAAGTTAACATTACATGTTATTGGAGTATAAAGTTGATAACTTTGTTAAAAGGTTGGAAACACTGTATCAGTTATAAATACATCTACCTTAAAAAGGCTCATGATCTTAATTCATTTTTACAACTGCAATGGTTTTCTTTTTGAGAGGGAAACAATCTACATTTATACTGAAACCTTATTAACTCACCGGGCTTAAAGCAGAATCTCTTTAATCAGAGGCAATGAAAACTGGTCATTAATAGATGTGTTATCAGCTGTTTGATCTTTTCTATTTTGGGCCGCCTGTGATTTAAGAATTTCTTTGGCCATAATGATCCTTCCCTATCAGACAGAACTGTTAGTTTTCAGAGTTGTGCTGGTGGAACTGGCCAGTTCCACTGCCATGGAGGTGTGGAGCACAGGCCAAAAAAATAGTGCTTTTTACATTTTTGTATGATTGAAAAAAATAAAAATAACATTTCTTATGTGAAAATTTTATGAAATTCACACTTCAGTATCCCACAGATAAAAATTGCATTGAAATATAGCCATGCTTATTCATTCGTATCTTTTTTTAGAGACAGAATCTTGCTGTTAACCAGGCTTAGAGTATAGTGGTGCAATTATAGTTCACTGCAGCCTTAGACTCCTGGGCTCCAGTGATCCTCCTGCTTCACCCTACCAATGCACTAGGATTACAGGCACAAGCCACTATGCCTGGCTAATTTTTTAAACATTGTGTAGAGATGAAGTCTTGTTATGTTGTCCAGGTTGTTTTCCAACTCCTGGCCTCAAACAATCCTCCCAAATTCCAGCCTCCCTAAATGCTAGAATTACAGGTTTGAGCCACTGAGCCTGTCATTCATTTATATATTGTAGATGACTGCGTTTGACCTGCAGTAGCAGAGTTGAGTAAGACAGCAATCTTGTGGCCCAAAAACCATAACGATTTACTATCTGGACCTTTACAGAAAAGGTTTGTCCCTGGCATGACTGAGAGTCTCTGCTATTTACTCACATGAGGTTAAGAGAATTGTTCTGTAATTGAGTATAGGTAGTTATAACTACTTGCCCTTGTTACTTTTGTTTTTGTTTTTTTTTTTTTTAATTTTTGTAAGACAGAATTTATTCACAGAAAAGAAAGAAAAGAATACAGAAAACATTAAGGCATCTGTTAGAGGGAGAAAATTCTAGTGGGGAGAGAGAAGCTCTCTCCGTTTCTCTCCCAG